>JAFVLL020006856.1:78707-109864 GCA_021397915.2 Tor tambroides
ACCAGTCTTAAGTCGCTGGGGTATATTTGTAGCAATAGCCAAAAATACACTGTATGGGTCAAAATTATCGAAAAAAAATTTATGCCAAAAATCATCAGGATATTAAGTAAAGATCATGTTCCATGAAGATATTTTGTAAATTTCCTACAGTAAATATATCAAAACTTCATTTTTGATTAGTAATGTGCATCGCTAAGAACTTCATTTGGACAATTTTAAAGGTGATTTTCTCAATATTTTGATTTTTTTTGCACCCTCAGATTCCAGATTTTCAAATAGTTGTATCTCAGCCAAATATTGCCCGATCTTAACAAACCATACATCAATGGAAAGATTATTTATTCAGCTTTCAGATGATGTATAAATCTCAATTTTGAAAAATTGACACTTAAGACTGGTTTTGTGGTCCAGGGTCACATATATGCTCCCATTCTAAAAGAGTGTCAAAGTAACACTGAAGCAGAGTTAAAGTTAATGAGATAATTATGTGATTAAGTGCTGATTGAGCATTAGTGATGAACACTTGCTGTTAACAAGCAGAGTCACTGAAGGAAAGCGAAACACATTAACTACAACTGAATTCAGCCACAGCCTTAGATGAAATCAACTGAAATAAAAGAAAACATTAAATTTCTCACGATCTCACCAGAAGATGATTAAACAACTCCACAAACAACATCACCAGCTTCATGCATCACTAACCAGTTTGACTTTTTTTGTCATGTGTTTAAAAATTTCTTATTAAGAATTAACAAAGGTTTAGATGTTAATGTTTACTGAAAATAATAACATTTTAAGTCACTGTTGTGGAGATAAGCGTTGGCTTTAGTTGGGGTCTTGAGCCTGGACTTTTAACATTAGATTTTTTCTGGTTGTTATAACATTTATGAAACACATTTATTATGGCTAGAAAAACCGAGAAAAATTGTGATCAGGTTATAATAGCCATTTTTTTGACAGTGACATAGTTATGTAGAAGTCTAATTCACTGATGTCATCAGTGGTGATGTGTGTTTCAGTTCATGTTATTGATTACAACAACATTTAAACAAAATGCTACAAATAACTTTAAAAACACTTCGCAAACTAGTTCAGAACAGCTGTACTGTTTAGACACGCAGACATCAAGAATCAGCATATGAATCTCAACAAGGTTGACGATCATCAGACAGATTCATGTTGCATTGCATTCTGGGTGCACCAATCAAAACTCATCCATGGCTCCCAGCATGCATTGCGTCTTGAATAAATTATGCAGCTGCATATTTCTTAGTATTTTCTTTTATTCTTACTATATGTTTGTGTTATCTTTGTTGTGACTTTTACTGCCTTGTTTTGCGACGTTCAAAAATCATATCAAAATTATTAGAATATATTGTCACCATTGCTGAGGTTCACATGCTGAATCTTCATTTTTTGTTAAAAGTCCAGGCTCAAGACCCCAACTGAAGCCAATGCTTATCTTCACAACAATGATTTAAAATGTTATTTTTAGTAAACGTTAACATCTAAACCTTTGTTAAATCTTAATGAAAAAATTTTAAACACATGACAAAAAAAGTCAAACTGGTTAGTGATGCATGAAGCTGGTGATGTTGTTTGTGGAGTTGTTTAATCATCTTCTGCTGAGATCTTGAGAAATTTAATGTTTTCTTTTATTTCAGTTGATTTCATTTAAGGTTGTGGCTGAATTTAGTTGTAGTTCTTGTGTTTCTCTTTATTTCAGTGACTCTGCTTGTTAACAGCAGGTGTTCATCACTAATGCTCAATCAGCACTTAATTAATCACATAATTACCTCATTAACTTTAACTCTGCTTCAGTGTTACTTTAACACTCTTTTAGACTGGGAACATATATGCTCTGAGCGGTGTTAATTTAACACTCAGGATTTTATTGTGTATATGTGTCCCAGAGGTGTAAAGTCCAGGGGCCAAAGAGTAAAAGTCCTGCCATATGTTTATTCCACCCATGAACTCAGCAGCTGATTTCACCATGAGGAGGAACCAAGTCATTCCTTTCAACTCACAAGCAAGTCTCAAGTCAAATCCCAAGTCCTCAAAGAGTTAAAGTTAATGAGATAATTGTCTAATTAAATGATGGTTGTGCATTAGTGATGAACACCTGCTGTTACTGAGAATTACAGAGGATCAGATGTTGATGTTTTATTGGTTAAAATGATGCCACCATCATGGAGATCAGTGTTTGCTTTAGTTGGGCTCTTGACCCTTGACTCCTGTGTTAGAGCTCTCTATGTAGCAATGCATGTGGTGTTGGGAAGTAGAAAGATCAGTGCTCGGGTAGTCACCATGAGCTGGTTTGATTATAGCCAAAGTAACTTTTGCTTTATTTATATGTTTAAGTTTTGCATAAGCAAACCTATGCAGCTACAGCATGCAAGCAAAGTGTTTCTCTAATAGTTACAGTGAATAAATTTTAAATCTATATAACACATATAAACATTTGAAATCCAGTAATGTTTAGACACACACAGACATCAAGAACCAGCATATGAATCTCAACAATGGTGGCAATCAACAAAACGCTTCATGCTGCAATGCACGAATAATGAATATTGACTAATTATATGAATAATTATTGTCATCACTGTTGAGGATCATATGATAAACGTTCATGTCTAAAAGACTGATCCTATAGAGAATTTTATTTTTTAATGTTGAAACGTTATGGCAGCGTTTGCTTAATAGGACTTTTTTTTCAGTTCTGTCGTAGTCCAATGTAATTAATAAACTAAAGAAATTTAAACCACGAACGTTCATTTGTCAGAAGACATAAACTAATCTGCTATTTTAAGGATTGATTCAGCATTGCACAATTGATTGCTTAGAAACAAATTTATTTCAATTACTAAAAGGGTCAAGAGCTCAACTAAAGCAAACACTGACCACAATTATGGTGGCAATGTTTTGTTTGTTTGTTTGTTTAGTTTGTTTTTTTTCCAATGCTGTGGCTGAAGTCAGTTGTAGTTCTTGTGTTTCTCTTTTCTTCAGTGATGTTGATTGTTAACATCAGGTGTTCATCACTAATGCAAAATCATCATTTAATTAGTCACTTAATTATCTCATTAACTTTAACTCTTTGTGGACTTGGGATTTGACTTGAGACTTGCTTGTGACTTGAAAGGAATGTCTTGGTTCCTCCTCTGGTGAAATCAGCTGCTGAGTTCATGGGTGGAACAAAAATATGACAGGACTTTTACTCTTTGGCTCCTGGACTTTCCACCTCTGAGGTGTCCACACTACAGGGTGTTAAAAGTAACACTGAAGCAGTGTTAAAGTTAATGAGGTAATTAAGAGATTAATTGAGTGATGATGGACCATTATTGAAGACACCTGATGTTAACAAGCAGAATCACCAAAGAAGAAAATCACAATATTTTAAGTCACTATTATAGTGGTCAGTGTTTACTTTAGTTGGGCTCTTGAGCCTTGACTTTTTAATATTACACATTGTTTGGCTGCTATAATTGAATTATAACAGCCAGACAAGCAAAGAGCAAAAGTCAACAGGTGGTGATGATTATGTTTTGACATAATCATCATGTAGTGACCTGGATAACTGAGTAAGGTTTTCTTTTTTGGTTATATCAACACTGTGAACAACTTAAGATCTGGCATTTTCAGTATAATCAGACAGATGTTTTTAAAATTTATTTTGATCAAAAACTTTGTGACGTTTTAGTAGCTTGTTTTGTGATGATCAGAGTTGATCTGTTTATCGGAATATGCTGTTTGTCGGAATATGCTGTTTGTCACCCTTGTTGAGATTCATACGCTGATTCTTGATGTGTGTGCCTAAAAGGAAGACTTTTTTTTAAAGATTTTTTTTTTTTTGGATCAGAATGGCTTGTAAGAAATTCCTCCAGAATGTATAGAAAATACAGATTCTTCCACTGTGGAATCACAAGGCTATTGCAATCAATAAATGAAAATTAACTCAGATATTAGACTCTAAATGAGTTCAGTGATTCAGGTCAAATAATGATTATGTTAAAACAATCATCACCACCTGATGACTTTTGTCCTTTGCAAAAGTCTGGCTTTTATAATTCAGTTATAGCAGCCAAATAAAATTAATACAAAAAAAGTCAAGGGTCAAGAGCCCAACTAAAGTAAACACTGACCACTATAATTGTGACCTAAAACTGTGATTTTCTTCTTTGGTGATTCTGCTTGTTAACATCAGGTGTCTTCAGTAATGGTCAATCATCACTCAATGAATCTCTTAATTACCTCATTAACTTTAACACTGTTTCAGTGTTACTTTTAACACTCACGCAGTGTTAATTTGACACCGGGGATTTTGCTATTTATTGGTTTTATTGGAAACTGTAATGGACCCTGTGGGTTTCTGCTAGTAACTGGTCACCTTCTATTGGTGGCTTGTTAAAAAAACAATAAACCCTAATGGATAACACGACAGAAAACCATTTTTAATGGTTTTAATGGTTAAAAGTTGATTGTTTGTAATATTTGTAATGGTATTTGTAATGGAAACCATTAAAATTTTCTGTGATGGTTCTATTGTTTTTTTTTTTTGTTTGTTTGTTTTTTTGTTGTTGTTGTTTCCAGCAGGGTTAACATCATCTGCTGCTCAATATACAGCATTAAATTAAGATAATGTTTAGTTCAAACTGTCTATAATGCTTACAAGAATACATCTTATAATTTGAGGTACAATTAGCATCAAATATTCATATTCATACAGCATTTAACATTCATGTAATTATTAATGTCTTTGCTTAAAACCATCATCAAATGCTTGTAATAACTTCTGCTTCTGATCTGTAGTTGATTTTGATTCTATAATAGGCAGACATGCACTCTTTGTATATTTAATAACGCTACACTGCTTTTGTCATCAACATTTATTGTTATAAAAATACAATGAGCTGCATACAAAACATATCCAGAAAATATATTGTCATAATCATATGGCCATTTGCTTTCATATTTCATGTGTAGAAAAATGTTTCACTCAATTTTTTTTAATAAGGAAGATCTATAGATTGAATACGCTCTGACTTATAACACTCGCGCATGTGGAAGAAAATGGACAGTGCTCACCAGATCACATAATTCATAATTAATAGAAATTATAGAATAAACCAAATGATAAAAAGAACTCAGCATCCACTCTCTTCTCACTTGGAATACTCTTCTTCGGTGTTTATTTACACTGGTTTGGGAAACAACTCTCATCTTTTTGTGCAACAGCAGCTACTCCAGGCACACACTCTAAACTCAAATCTAATTGGACGGCCAGTTTCATCGCAGCATGATAGGAGAAAAATCTACACACAGGATGAAAAAAATCCTCTCTTTTTCATGCCGCGAATTGTGCCTAGTGTGAATAGCCCCATAGTGATCTATTGTTTCGATTCAAAAGCGTCATTTTGCTGAACATCTGCACCGAATTTTCACGTTCCGTGTGAAAAGGCCTTTGGATAGCTGTAGCCTACATCTGGGGTTCCCAAAGTTTGCAGCCCACGACCCTCAAAATAACGGTGCCAGTGACTCGTGACCCCCACTGTCCTCGGAGTTATACAAAAGTATACAAACGTTGCGCGGAACGGCGCACATGCACCAATAGGCCTGTCCAAACATGAGCATCATGACAACACAAAAGAACGCAACAGTGTAACAACCATATTATTATTTTATAGTAATTTACTCATTAAATCAATATCAACATTAACCTCACCTAATGAGATGGGTGGACAGAATGCTTGGGGCACAGCAAGTCCATTCTTGGTTTAATTTTGGAGACCGCCATTTTGGATGATCGGAGATCAACCTCGACGATCAGTCATTACGTATTTATTTTAATGCATGCGACGCGAGTGCCTAGAAAGTGTTTTCGCACTAGTAAGTAGTGTTGCAACGGATCACAAAACTCACGGTTCGGATCATACTACAGATTTTGAGTCACAGATCAGATCATTTTTCAGATCAGCAAAAAAGTTTGCTTTTCATTTATTACTAAAAGCTTACTTTAAGTAGTACTTCTATACCCCAGCAGAAACTACTAGCTTAACTATTAAAGTCAGTAATAAAACAAGAACAACTGCACAAATTACAAGCATAGATGAACAGCCTACCACATAAAATTATAGGCTATATAAAGAAGTAACAGTAGTATTCAGGTGCAGAAACGTAATAAGTGTAAAACAACACGATAATGCTTACTGCATAAGTTAAATACAGATTAATCTTTGTTAAAGCTGTGGTCTTTGATTAGCAGACCAGACAGAAGTAGATATTTCTAGGCTGCTGTCACTTTAAGACTAAATACACGGAAAACTGACACACATTCGGTTTCTTTCTTAGTTAGCCGTCAGCCGTCTTAGTATCCGTTAACTTAAGACATGGACATAACCGACTGTGTTTACCAGAATACTTGCCAAAAGGGGTATTTTCACATAACTTTGTGTGTATGTATCCATCCGTTGAGGCGTTGTCTGAAACGCGCTGTCTGAATCATCCCCCCCCCACCCTCCCAATATTAGATATTGTCTATTTGTGTGATGTGTGTTAGTTTCCTCTTCTCTATAAGCACCCAGACCTGAGACTTTCCATATGTACTGTACAGGAATCTTGAGAGTTTCCTTCTTGAATGTTATTGAATGAAGTAATTTACTCATTACTGTACAGATGTGAGGCATCATTGCATCATCAGAAACTCAAAGATCTTTATTTCATTAACATCAGATCCTTTTAGAAAGCAAATGTTAGGAATAATCATCTAGACCTATTTGTTTTATTTCATTTAAATGTAATTTATTTTTTCTTTTGAATAATGTTTAGCCTTTATTTACACAATTTTCATTCAGATTATCTATTAAGATATCCAGACATTATCCTATAAGTCTCTTATAGCTATTAAAATTATTATACAGATTCCAGATATCACACAGAGGTAATTATAATGTTGGATTTGTGATTCAGAATAAAACAGAATAATCATAATCATTCTTGCAAGGCACTTTTTTTTTTTTAATCACACCGTTATTAATTAGTCAGGGGTCTAAAATAAACATTCTCAAGTTTCATTCAGCCACCATTTTACAAAATTATTTACAAAAGTATTTTTCTTCAAACATTATTCAACAATATCATATTATTAATGAGAGCATGCTAGAGATCATGTTTAATTTTCTCTAATCAACAAACAGGTGTTATATAATTATGTAGCACATCCATGCTTGCTGAGGCTGTTCTGGAGCTCAAAGATGCCGATGTATCGCTTGCTGTGTTCTGGAGTTTGGCTTTCCTCTCTTGTAGGCCAGTATTCAACCCAGGTCTGCTCTCCAAAGATGTACTGTGGAACGCTCGGCTCACTAACAACAACAGAAATAAGTCAAAACAGTCTTAATGACTGACTTAGCTACACCGTATTCATTTCCGAAGCACATTCATAATTTGAGGTGTGAGATCAACGAAACAAAAGGATGTTCAGTCTGATAAAAGGAAAACACTTTTTCTGATGGCTGTTAAAAATATTTGATAAACATTTAAAACATTCCGTTTCACCTGAACAAAACATATATTTTAATAACAAAATGTGATATGTGATCATACATGTCTAAAGAGCTTCTCTGCTTTATGGTTTTCTTGTCACAAATGGCTTCCTGAATGATGGTTATTTCAAACAGCCTTTTGTTTAAGCACACAAAAGTTTTCATATATTATTTTTTTAACTAAATACCTTTACATATTTACTTATGCCATTATTATTATTATTATTATTATTATTATTATTCCAAGAATTACAGACTTTAATTCAGACCTTTAATCTCTGGACAGCACTTACACATTTTTTGACATTAAACAACACAAAAATAACCAAAATTAACTTACTTTAAAATATCTTCATCACAGAAATATTGTCTTGTGTTTCTTATTTTAATCAAGTGTCATTTCTAGGTTACGTCATTGAGGCATGAACAACACTCTACAGACATTAAACACAAACCTCAGGCACATCCTGATATCTTAAAGACACAGTGAAGACTTACCTTCCCACAAGCTTTGGCAGGTCAGCAAATCTGCCCATGATGAGGTACGACTTGCCTTGCACCAATCCTAAATATTCTCTGCAACTGGGACGAGCCAAAAATGGCTTTACTTTCCCCTCAACATCTTCATCAGTGCCTACAGGACAGAACAGCATTTAGGAAACAATTCTCCTGCAGTTTAGCCTTCTGTAGAGCATGTATTGAAGAGGAAAACTGAATTCAACCGGAATCGGACACATTTCAGGAGTTTTTTTTTTTTTTTTTTTCCCCTCTATATTGTGATACTGGTACACTGTAAAAAAAAAAATGCTGTAAAACATGGCCTTATTCTGACAGTAACATACTGCTTTTTCATTAAAACAGCAAAATCCCGTAGAAAACAATGCATTCTGGGTAATATTTGTTGTTTTAGAGAAAGTAGCCTTCTGCAGTCCTGTGAATTAACAGCATTCAGAGTCGACACTCAGAGGCTGTGTTTCAAATCACACCCTACACCCTCATTCACTATTCCCTACATGAGTTTACTAATATAGCCCTCCTGACAGAGAGAATGAAAACTAATGAGTGAATTCAGCCAATGATGAACAGCTGCTGTTAACAAACAGATTCACTGAAGAAAAGAGCAAGAAACGAAACTACGACAGCCTTATGAATAAATTATGCCACTGAATTCTCCACTTATTTTAATTCTTATGTGCTTTTAGTTTTGTTTTTGTGTTTAGTTTTAGTAGCATGTTTTTTTTTTTTTTTGATGTTCAGAGTTGATCTGTTTATTTTGTTGATTGTCATTGTTGTTGAGATTCATACGCTGATTCTTGATGTGTGTGTTTTATAGCACGTCAAAGCTTTTTGTTGAGAGTGATGTGTTTAAAAATATTTCATAACAGCCTGCTCATTATTTGCTCTAATGCATTGTTAGAACATTGTTTTTGGTAACAGAAGAGACACTGGACAAACTCAGGGAACCTGGTGTTTAATGACAATTATGTCCTAAGAAAAACAATCCACAATATTACATATTTTGCCTCGACCCTTTTTGCCACAACAAATATGTTTAAAAACACACGACTACAAAAGTTGATGTTATAAAATCAAGAATCAAGAGCACAACTAAAGCAAACACTTATCACCATCATGGTAGTGTCCCAAAAAACAACAACATCTAAATCTCTGTTGATTCTCAATAAGCACTTGTGTAGACGTCTGACAGAAATAGCACCAGTCTGGTTAGTAATGTGTGAAGCTGGTAATGCTGTTTAGGAGTTGTTTAATCAGATCTTGATAGATTTAATGATGTCTTTTATTTCAGTTGATTTCATCTAAGGCTGTGGCTGAAGTCAGTTGTAGTTCTTAAGCTTGCTCGAGATGAACTATACTAGCCTGTCACCGGCTGGCGAGAGTAGCCACTTGCAGTCGGGGGGGAATTAAAAGTGGAGACATCAAGTCGGACACTTTCTTCTCCCGGTAGTGATGCTCTCATGGTGTTTCTCACAGATAAAGTGAATTAAATGTAATATTTGTCAAATACACAGAAACGTTTCTATGAGCAAAAGAAACACTTTTTATATACTGCATAATCAGCGCCATCTGTTCAAGAATAATGTTTAACATAAACATAGGCTACTACCTACCAATAATGTGGGGGTATATATGCTTTTATCAGTGTTTTTTGATAAACATGACTCACGATAACAGTGCAACTACACTAAAAAAGCTTTTACTGTTATAAAAACACAGGTTTGTGAGCATTATTGGAATCAAATTGTTAGAATAAGCACGCAACACACGTTGTGCTCGTCATCACAGAATCTGAACAATGAGAATAAAGTGTGTCGTCATCCAGGCTCTCGCAGCCGATTTTGAGCAACTGCAGAGCCTGACCTCAGCGGCTGGTCTCGTTTTGCTCTCACGGTACTTTAATGGCACGTGTGATCGTAAGGCGGCCGCAGCGCCGATCAAAGTCAGACAAATGTTAGAACCAGAATGCATTGCTTTTGTCAGGCGGCAGCCGATTCTTGCGGCGCTGCATGAAGTCGAACAAGCCTCTTGTGTTTCTCTTTCATTCAGTGATTCTGCTTGTTAACAGCAGGTGTTCATCACTAATGCTCAATCAGCACTTAATTAATCACAGAATAATCTCATTAACTTCAGCACTGCTTCAGTGTTACTTTAACACTCTGTAGTGTGCACACAATATAAGTGTTCACTTAAAACTGAGGATTTTGTTGTGGGGTTTAAAGGGTTAAAGATGTAAGAGGTAAAAAAACGCCATGTAATTTAACAGTAATAAAATGTAAATAATTTACAACAACAGTAGAAAAACAGTTATTTATTGGCAACTATGTTGCCAGTAAATTACTGTAAAATCAAGAAAAAACAGTAATATACTGTAAAACGTAACAGTCAGATCTGCTAAACCAAACAAGCTATTTTCACTGAAATATTAGTGAAGGTCCACAGAAAACAGTTATGCAAAGTCATGAACCGATAAGTAAAGTAAATATTTAACTGAACTGTATTAATGTGTTTTTGCACAAGAGAGATCTGTTAGTTTAATGTAGTTTTGTGGGTCACCATTGTGCTGAGAGTAGAGCCTGTGCTTCAGTCAATGATGAGCCACAAACACTGATGTTTAAAGACAGTAACTATGGAGTTGCTGATACAGTGATAATCTCTTTGTTACTTCATCACATACATGTGCGTTATAGTTGACAGTGAACTGCAATGGTTTGAGTTCAAGTAATGTTTTTATTTATTTCACTATTACACATTAAGTGTTTGCAATTTTATACTAAGAAATATTCAAATGAAATAAGTTAACAGTGCTATCACCATATGAAAAATGAAGAGCTGTGATTTAAAGGTAGAGGGCTGTAAATTAACAGTACATTACTGGCAACCCTGCGGCCAGTAGATTACTATTATTTAACAGCACATTTTTTACAGTGTGCATTTCACATACAGCAATTAACTGTAATTTGCTTTGCAGTATTATACTGTAATCTATTTTACAGCAATTAGCATGATTTTTAAAGGATTTTATTGGCAACTTTTTTTGCCAGTAAAATCCTATAATTTCTATGGAATTTTTTTTACAGACAGGAAGTGTATTGGGAGAGCGAGAGGTGGGGGCGGGGTCAGGAAAGGTCCATGAGCCGGGATTCAAGCTTGGGATGGCGCAATTGTGCTATATGTCAGCGCGTTGCCCATGAGGCTATTGGAACCGACAGGAATCAGGTACATTTCAATTGAATTTCTTGATCAGAGGAGAAACACGGAGGGAATAATGAACTGTACCTTGTTTCAGTACCTGCTCCACCTTCATGTCATAGATGTCAGAGTCCTTTTTCAGATCCATCTTAACCACTGTGACTTTATAAACTGTTAAACACGTTATATTGTTATATGCATGTAGAACTAAAAGTATCAGGTCAAACATTTGTATCGCATTCATACAAGAGTTCAAGGAATACAGTAGTTCACCCAAACTTGAATATTGTCATTTACTTATTCATGTTGTTCCAGACCTGCATGACTTACCTTGTTCTGAAGAATAAAAATATATTTCCCATTAAAAATGACATTTAAAAAGAAAATTATTTTTAATAAATAAACACTGTTTGATTTCACTCATCACTGACTAATTCAGCTGCAGCGGTGCTTCAGTTAACAGCTCACTGGAGGGGAAGATTTACAGCGAATAACTAAAATTTTGCTCTGTTCATCACATTTGTCTTCAGGAGACTTTGCACAAGTCAAATTAAACAATCTACTTATTTTTGGACCTTAACATGGTCACTATGAAAAAAGTTTTACATCACAATTTACAATTACAATTAAATCACATCTGATTTGAGAGCAACAGTGTCTCAACTTTTTTTTATAATTGTCTATAATTTATATTTTGTGGTTATATACTGTATATGATTTTTGTTATTTTTGCAAGTGCAAGCATTATACAGTTGTTCACTATGAAAAGAGCAGCATGAAAAAAATGAGAGTGAGTAAATAATGAATCTTAATTTCTTGAAAACAGTCAAGAACTGAATGTTTACCATAGTCCATGCCACCTTCACAGGCTTTAATTAAACGCTCATCTTCTTCGGTATTGTTTTTCCTCTGGTAACTGCAGTTTTCTGTGTTCAGAGAAGTTGATGTTATACACACACACATACACAATTGTAATCACCTCCACCCCTCCCTCTTTGATTCATATACAAGAATGAAAATAACAGAATGTTTAACTTTTCCATGTAAAGAGGTCATTATCATGGAACAGGTTCTTCAATGCTCTTTTGAAGCAAGAGTCTGATGAATTATGCAGACATACTCAAACTTTCACAAAGCAAAGCAGCAATAAGACAGAAGTAGTTTAGACACTGTGAATCCTAAAGATCAGAGAAAACAATTATTCCAGCTGGTGTCTAGATGTGATGATTTAAATAAAATACTGCAACAATACAAGTGATGGTCTCTCTGCACTATTATTTGTGGCTTATAATACCTTCTGCACACTGGCACAAATCTCCTTTACACAGTCTGTATAGAGCGCCATCTTCCCTGTCAGGGTGGTAGAACTTTGTGCAGCGTTTATCTAAATAAATAGATAAAAATAAATAAATAAATAAATAAATAAAAAGTTTTAAAGCAAGGAGGTCAGCTGATTAAAATGCTACTGTAAATGATTTCATTATATATAAGAGACATTAATCTCAACAAATATCATATAACAATGTCTGTCAAAAAAAAAAAAAAAAAAAAAGCCCACAAATTAAGATAATTTGAAGGCATTATTGTGGCAAGTAAGTCATTAACTGGGCATTAAATTAATGTCTTTGTGCAGGATTGCCAGTAGTTTCCCATGAGGGGTAGGATTAAGTTTAGAATAAGGGGATAGTATATACAATTTGGACAGTATAAAAACCACTACGCCTATGCCAACACACGTACGTGTGTGTGTGTGTGTGTGTGTGTGTGTGTGTGTGTGTGTGTGTGTGTGTGTGTGTGTGTGTGTGTGTGTGTGTGTGTGTGTGTGTGTGTGTGTGTGTGTGTGTGTGTGTGTGTGTGTGTGTGTGTGTGTGTGTGTGTGTGTGTGTGTGCGCACATGCACCAACAGCTCACCCGGTGAGTAATATTCATATATCGTGACTGCAGCAGGTTGTAGCAGACCCACATTAAGCATCTGGTACATTTTGAAAGCAATTGTTTCTATCTCTTTATGAGAAACCTATTGAGACAGAAATCAAAGCAATTTTATTATGATAATAAATATCCTATTGTGCACTGTAAGCTGCCCACATTAACATCTGCACAAGTGACAAATAATAACAAATTAATTAAAATAAAATTGAAAACAATTTTTGTAGGGAAAAAATAAAGTAAAATAAAATAAAAATGTTTTTTTTTTTTTTAAAATTATCAGGCACCACAGTACCTTATTTAAGTAGATGATGAGGGATCCTCGCTCTGAAAGAACTTTATTCTTTTCATATTTCTGAATGTATCTCTCCTTCCCTGTGGACAACTGAGGACAACAACATAAGAAAAAATCTCAATCCATGACATGATCAAAAAGTGTCTTATCTGCAGTTGTGTGTTAGATTCCTCTTCTATATACAAATGTGAACCGTCACTGTATCAGTTTATTGTCAAAATACCTCTTTAAGATCATTTTCTTCAACATCAAATCCAGTCGGTAAGCCAATGTCAATAATAGTCATGGTGGCATCAATTTTATCATTTTTGTAGCTGTGAAGACGGAAATCAAGGGCAGATTTTATTAAAAGGTTTTGTATTTTTGCTTCACCTACTCAGTCTGTGTTTAAGGCTTTTTTCACACTAGAGCTTTTGGTGTGAACCCAAATCTGTTTGTTCTCAGCATTA
Source organism: Tor tambroides (assembly GCA_021397915.2). Classification (NCBI taxonomy): domain Eukaryota; kingdom Metazoa; phylum Chordata; class Actinopteri; order Cypriniformes; family Cyprinidae; genus Tor; species Tor tambroides. The sequence continues at coordinate 92,627 of JAFVLL020006856.1, forward strand.
TTATATTACAGTAACAGAGCTGCTTGTCTCTGAATAAACTGTCTTTGTAAAGCGAGTTACATCTGTGTCATAATGCAGTGAAACTGGAGTTACCGCCTGAGTCATTATTTAGCTATGATGGTAACCAGCTGTCGGTAGTATTCACGCTTATGACACAAACAAACCGCCAATGTGGGAAAAGTAAGGCAGAATCGAACTTGAGCTCTGACCAATTAATCAAACCAAGTGTGGCAGAAGTGGGACTTTCAAGTCACAAACAAGTCTTCAAGTCAAATCCCAAGTCCTCAAAGAGTTAAAGTTAATGAGATATTTAAGTGACTAATTAAATGATGATTGTGCATTAGTGTTGGACATCTGCTGTTACTGAGAATTACAGAGGATCAGATGTTGATGTTTTATTGGTTAAAATGATGCCACCATCATGGAGATCAGTGTTTGCTTTAGTTGGGCTCTTGACCCTTGACGCCTGTGTTAGATCTCTCTCTGTAGCAATGAATGTGGTTCTGTAAAGCGGAGAGATCAGTGAGGAGATACTAGATGTTTTCATATGATGAGATAGAGACTTAAATATATTAAATTTCTACAATATATCCTGTAAATCTGATTTGCAATGATTTGTATTGTGAAAAGCGTTATACTAATAAACTTGAATTGAATATTTTTGTTTTGTTTGTTTTTTTGTTTTTTTACTCGATTCTATCCAGTGCTGTGGCTGAAGTCAGTTGTAGTTCTTGTGTTTCTCTTTTCTTCAGTGATGTTGATTGTTAACATCAGGTGTTCATCACTAATGCACAATCATCATTTAATTAGTCAATTATCTCATTAACTTTAACTCTTTGAGGACTTGGGATTTGACTTGAGACTGACTTGCTTGTGACTTGAAAGTCCCACCTCTGAAGTGTGGAAATAGTCTAAATGAGTGCATGATGATTAATTACAAATAAATTGTTTCTTTATATAAAAATACATTTGTTAGGATGTGTTTACATACAAGAAATCCATTATGAAGTTGTAGCTCGCAATGGTTCCTTGTTTTTCTAAAGGGAAACAAAAGTATTTTGTCAGGCTTTCCTTTGATTAGGGAAATATATAAAAAAATAAAATAAAATAGTAATAATTAAAGTTAAAAAGTAGTACATAGATGTAATAAACCCAGAGTCGTTAGCCCGTTTTCACACAATCCTGGTTAATTAGCATAAAGTTACTGTGAAAATGACTTTACCGGTAAATACACATGTGCTGTTCACACAAGCAATAGCATACTATCTTTTTACCAGTAACATACCATCCAATGCAAAAATACCAGTAAAATCTGTGATGTCAAATATTGGAAATTACATTTAAAAGCTGCACGGTTTTCCTCATCCGATGAGGAGGAGAACTTTACTTTCACGATCTGCCAAAACTGATAACTTTTTTAACTTCTGAGTGACAGGCATAAGGAGAAGATCACACAGAATATGTTTTTAAAAACACGAGCCGAACAATAATTACTAATAGTACTGCAGTTACTGTAGTATGCAATACACGGCAGAGTGGTACATTTTGAATAACTGATTTACTGGTATTTTTGAAAAGGTCCTGCTCACACATGATCTCTTAACAGTAATTTATCAGTAAAGTATTTGTGGGTTAAGTGCAGTGTGAAAAACTTTAATGTTTGGACAGTGCCACAGAAGGGGCAGGAACTCACTCTCACTTTCGGGATCTTTTTCCATTTTAACAGTCAGGTCAAAGAATGTACAGTCAGACTTCTTCTCAGCAGGTCTGGCGTAGTACAGCGTCAGAACCTGAAAACAGCAGCACGCCTCAGATCAGATGTTCAACCGCTTTAATCTTGCTGTTAACTGTATAAACGCTCATGAACACTCACTGAGAGAGTGGCTGTTCCAGTTCCTCTAGCAGTTACAGTGAAGTCCTGGTTTAAGTCCAGCTGTCAAGAGAACACAGACATGCTTGAATCGTCGAAATAATATCCATGATGTAATAGAGACACCTGAAGATTTCATTGACCAAACACAACACTAGACAATTAACGTGACTGTAAACAGTTAAAAATGATGAATGACAAACAACAAAGTTCCCATAATACAGTAAAAAGATTTCAAATGAAATATTGAGCGTGAACCATTTTGAGCAATGGCAATGGCAATTTTATTTATATAGCACTATTTACTACAACCAAAGTTGACCAATGTGCTTTACAACAGAAATAACTAAAAACAGCAATAACAAAAAAGTAATACATCATAACATACAACAAAACATAAAGCAAGGATAACAAGTGCTTCAATCAGAATAAAAGGCCTTATCGAACAGATAGGTTTTTAATTTGGACTTAAAAATAGCCACAGATGAAGCCATTCCAATAAAACTGGGCAGATCACTCCAGAGTCTTGGAGCAATTGTAGCAAAAGCACGATCACCCCTACACTTCCGCCTCGACTTGGGGATAAACAAGAGTCTCTGGTTAGAGGACCGCAGGGATCTGGTTACATTGTGCTCAATCAATAGATCAGAGATATATGAAGGAGCCATACCGTTTAGTGATTTATAGACAATAAGTAAAATTTTAAAATCTACTCTGTAACGCACAGGCAGCCAGTGTAAAGACTGTAAAACCGGAGTAATATGATCCGTTTATATAAATCCTCAGCAAGTCTAGCTGCCGCATTCTGAACTAATTGTAATCGGGATAAAGCTGTTTGACCAATCAGCATAGAGTGAGTTACAGTAATCTAATCTAGAAGTAATAAAAGCATGAATCACTTTCTCAAAATTTTTAAAAGAAAGAAAAGTCTTAGCTTTAGACAAGAGCCGCAACTGAAAAAAGGATGATTTGACCACAGAATTTATCTGCCTATCAAACTTCAAATGTTCATCAAATACCACACCCACATTTTTCACGTAATGCTTAACACATGAGGATAACCCACCAAGATTTGGTTCAGAGCTGTTTTAATGAGATACTCACCTTGTCTGACCGTGTAAGATGCACATTTTTTCTGTGAATGGTCCATTTGTCAGTACGTCTTCTTCCTGCCACAGACAGCTCCACGTCCAGATTAAAGTTTTGTTGGTCCTTCACCTGTTTGCGATACTCTGCCACTGCCTGGAACACCATGATGGTCGTCTAGAACAGACAGAAAAGCATTCACAGACAGGGCTTCAGACTGCTACACAGCAAAATCCCCGCTGTCAAATTAACACTGCTGGGTGTCTATACAGGTGCATCTCAAAAAATTTGAATATCGTGAAAAAGTAAAAAAAAAAAAAATTGTAACAGTTCAAAAAGTGAAGCTTTCATATATTCTAGATTCATTACATGTAAAGTAAAACATTTCAAAAGTTTTTTTTTTTTTTTCCCATTTTGATGATTAGAGCTTATCACTCAAAAAAATGATTTTTCAGTTTTGTTCACTTTACCTGAACAATTCATGTTGAATGAATGCCATTTTGGCTATTTTTCATTTCAACATGATTGTGTCATGTTAAACTGACTTAAAACTGTCACTCAAAAAAATAGCATTTTGGTTGAACATGATTTAATCATGGACAGTGTTTCCCGCATGATTACACCCATTATCTTAACAACAATGGATGATGTTAAACCAGCTTGAAATATTTGTGTTCATTTAACATGAACAGATGACATTCACTAAACATGATTTAAATACTTATTTTTAACTTGAATTAATGGTTTTTGTTGAACTTCAAGTTAAAAATAAGTATTTAAATCATGTTTAGTGAATGTCATCTGTTCATGTTAAATGAACACAAATATTTCAAGCTGGTTTAACATCATTGTTGTTAAGATAATGTGGTGTAATCATTGGAGCACTAATGTTTTGACAAATCATGTTCAACCAAAGTGCTATTTTTTTGAGTGTACAGCTCATGAAAGTCAAAAATCCTGTATCTTAAAGTATTAGAATATTAGAATATCATGCACTGCGGCATGAATAAATTATGAGCAGAATTGTCTTTGTACTTTTTATTTATTCTTACTATTTTCTTTTATTTTTGCTGTTTTTATGTGACTTTTTGGTAGCTTGTTTTGTGACGTTGAGTTGATCTGTTTATCTGAATATGCTGTTTGTCACCGTTGTTGAGATTCATGCACTGATTCTTGATGTCTGTGTGTGCCTACAATAAAGACTTTTTTTTGGAACAGAATGGCTTGTAAGAAATCCTTCCAAAATTTATAGAAAATACAGACTCTGTCACTATGGATTCACAAGGCTGTTGTAATCAGTAAAGGAAATTTAACTCAGAGATTAGACTCTAAATGAGTTCAGTGATTCAGATCAAATAATGATTATGTCAGAACATAATCATCATCACTTGATGACTTTTGCTTTTTGCAAAAGTCTGGCTGTTATAATTCAGTTATAGCAGCCAAACAATATGCAATATTAAGAAGTCAAGGGTCAAGAGCCCAACTAAAGTAAACACTGATCACTATAACGGTGACTTAAAAATGTGATTTTTCTTCTTTGGTGATTCTGCTTGTTAACATCAGGTGTCTTCAATGATGGTCAATCATCACTCAATTAATCTACTAATTACCTCATTAACTTTAACACTGCTTCAATGTTACTTTTAACACTCTGTAGTGTGGACACATATAGACACCCAGCGATGTTAATTTGACACTGGGGATTTTGCTGTGTACTTTTTACAATGGTAGTGAGGTATCATACATTTGTAAAACCTGCTGTTAGCATGATCTACAAATGTACTATGATACTATGAAAGGCCAGTGGTTCATTTTAATAAGGATAGAATCTTAACTCAGTCTGAATATTTCGATTTTACCGTATAAAAATGAGGTTGTTACAACATTTACAGATATTACTGTTTTTGTTAATGAAAACAGTGCATCCTCATCCCAACTTGAGCTCAAGCTACAGTCAAATCCTAGTGCCAACATCTGTAAAACTATTATAACAGTCAAATGATGAGGTGTTAGTGTACCTGTGTGGTGTCAGCTCCTCCATAGTGAGTCTGATGTCTGGTCATCCAGTGCACTGCCTCTCCTGCTTTATCAAAGTCTTTTGCCTTCACAAGCGCCAGAACAGCATAAGCCGTCGCCTCCAGTGAGTGATGATGACGTCCAGGGACAGTCCAGGACCGACCGGCTGTTTCAAAAACAAAACAGCAATAGAAACAGGTGTGTAGATGAAGCTGAAGCAGAGTGGAAGCAGCATAAAATGACAACGCAAAACTCACATAACTGCCTACTTTCATAATTTTCACTCTGGTTTGCTTCGTTGTTGCATGTTGCAGAGGTGGAGTCAAATCACACATGTTCAAGTCACAAGTCACAAGTCTCAAGTTATATATCAAGTCAAGGAAGTCAAGACAGTTTGTTGAATAATGAGATTAATGTTTTAAATTAAAAACCTGTAATGCTAATATTAATTATGAAATTAAAACCACCAGTAGGTGGCAGAAAATCACTGTCGTAATGCATGATTCATAGAAGCATTCATTCAACTGATTCATTCAGGAACAAAGCAAGTATTGGTCAATGAATCGATTTTTTCAAACCCCCAGATTTGTCCAGTAACGAAACACCACTATGTGTTACTTGTAACACTTTTGCTGTGACTGTACTAAACTGTTCACATTGGCAATTGTGCTGATCTTCTGGTAATATTGTTTAATATCATACATTATAAATATAAAAAGAAGCTCATACTAGGACCATTTTTGCCACCATATCTTGAAATTTGAATGCATTTTGATTAATCCTGGTGGAATTTTTGCCAAAGGCCACTGATAATTTTCAATGCTCAGAAATATCACTAATCGATAACACTGTGGTGTCATTAACAATTCTGTACATTGTTTTCCACCATTACAAACAGAGACATTGTTGACATTAAAGCACCATGACTTGAAAGGCAAAAGGGCAAATACTTTTTAAGTTTGAACTTGTTAAATGCATGAGATCAATTATAAATAACATATTACATATAAATAACATAATAATAATAATAATAATAATAATTGCAGTTGGTTTAAAGTAATTGTTAAGTTATGGCAACTGGCAAAGCCACAGTCATTGGATCTCAAGTCAAAGCCAAGTAATTTATTTTTTTCCCATTTAGTCAAAAAAGTCACAAGTCCTTAAAGTCTGCATGAACCAGAAGTTGCTACCCACTTTACTTAAGTATTGTGACATATTTACATCTGAAACAGAATATTGAGAGGGCAGGGTTTTTTCGTTTTTTTAGTGCTCCTCCTCACCTTCTATTGCTCGTAGCAAACTAACAGTTGGAGGGGAGTGGTTAAAGATATTCTGCCCAAGCCGTCAAACTGATGTCATCAGAGAAGGAATGCCATTTCAGAGCGGAAGCAAATTTTCAGATTTTGATTAAAGATCACCAAGATAATTTTTTTTTTCCTGTGGGTTAACTTGCACAGATTAATTATTCACCACGAGCCAAACAATGTGCTTTAAAAAAAGTAAATAGTGTATTTATTTCTTTTATTTCATGCTGACTTTAAAGGTACAGTAGTAATATTGACAGCTAGAGATTGAAATAGGTACTGCTGTCCAAATTCAAAATACTGGAGGGAGTTGTTTCTCCTGCCTCATTCTTTATACTCATGTGAGTTGCCAGATTAAGGACATGCAACAGGAAGGAGCTCAACTGACAATGAAAAGTGATGCCAAGCCTTAAACTGTACGTTGATGAGTAAATTTAGAGTCGTTTAGAGTCTGATCTTTTTAGGTGGATGCAGAGGGTAAATTTAGGTTGGGTAAAATCTATGATTTCTGACCCAGTTGGTTTGCTGGCTTTCATGGTGTGTTTTCTGTTAACTGGCAACCCTGGGTGTCAAAATGCTATTGGGTAAACTGGCAGTGGGTGGAGTCACACTGACCAAAACAAAAACAGACATTCCAATACAGAACTCACATTTCAAAGTAGAATAGCTAAGTGTAGCATTGTTTTTCAGAGAAACAACTATGAGAACTTAGCAAGTTTCCTAAATACTGTATCTGCAAACATCTGGTATTTTTATGCTTTTTTAGTACAACCAATTACAGCACCTTTAAATTTGCAAGTCAAGTCAGACTAGAGTCAAGTCACGCAACTTGTGTCCCCCACCTCTGCCATGCTGTATTGAGCACAATACATTTTTTGATGTTGATGTGACTGACCTTGTCCTTGGGTGGAGTGCCTCATCAAGATGTCTTTATTGAGTTTGTTCTCATTGGCCATGGCATAGGACGTCAACGCAACAGCGTAAGGATTGGTCAGTTTTGGAAGTCGACCTTCCAAGAAGGAAACAGCCTTTCTGATACTTTCATGCAGACTCTATAAAATTGTGTGTATGATGTTAAAACCAAGAGGAAGAGTGTAAAAATGCAACTCTTCATTCTTAATGTTTTGGTAAACAAAATGAAGAGGTGTACTTACACCAACTGATGCAGCACAGATCTCTCTGCTCTCTTGCATGGCAATCACGACAAAAGCTGTCAGAGAAGCATCGGCATCTTTGCCCTCTACGCCACCCTGGAATATTATGAAAACATGTAGCCCTATAAGGTTATTAATCAGTGGACAACAACTCAATCCATGGAGGAATATTGCAAGATAGTGACAGTATAGGCATTACTAATGTATCTTGCTTTGGTTCATAATTCAATAGGTAGCTATAATTATTACAGAAATGTGATTGAAGTTTCATAATAAATAAAAATATTCATTATTATTATTATATTTAGGGATGGAAGCAACAACATTTTCTCCATGAAACACAAACATTTTGTTATTATCAAAATATTTTTAGGTCACTGCAATTCCTCCTCCACGATGACTTTAAATGCAGTCAGTCACAGCCACATTCAACTTACCGCCATCTCGCTTTGATGTACGGCTGAATCCTCTTTAAAGGAGCCGTCTGGCTGTTGCTTGTGGAGAATCAGCCATTTGAGGGCGCTGCAAAGCACATTATCCTCTATAGGAATTAAGTTACTGGCCATTCCAAAGACTTTGGCCACATATGCTGTCAGCCTTTAACAGACAGAAATAAATGCAAATTAGAAAAAAATAAAATTAATAATAATAATAATAAAACAAATAACATATGACAGAAGAAAGTGGGCATGAAAATATTTAAAAAATGCATTGAAATGAAAACATTTTACCATGTGCTGCTCGGCGTGTCTATCCAGATAGCGTATGATCCATCTTTTTTCCGGTAGCTCAGCTGTCCGTCATAACCTTAATAAAGAAAGAATCTTCAACATTTGACACAATTTGAAATGTAAACATTACATTTAAATGTCCATTTCAAGGCTTGGGAGAGAGTCATTGAGAGTGCTTATTTTTTATTTTTATTTATTTATTTATTTATTTATTTTAATTTTCAGATTCTTTATATCTGTTGTGTCCTGCTGACCTGTGTTGATATACTTGATGGCTTCATTACGGCGCTCCATGCCAACAGTGTCCCACTGATTGGTGCTGTCCAGATAATGAGTGGCAATGACAGGTAGAGTCATACGGAACATGTTCTGCTCTCCACATCCGTAGGGCTGGAAAATAAGGCGACCCATGAAGCTTCCATTGATGGCCTGCTCGACTGTCTGACTGATCTGTTCACCTGGAGGATTGAAAGAGGAACACTTGCCACACTCACATTTAAATAACAAATTTCAAATCAGCAACACCCTTACGAAAATTAACCATGGTTTTATTATAGTAAAAGCGTAGTAACCTTGTTTTTTTGGCTCAAGTCAAATCCCAAGTCCTCAAAGAGTTAAAGTTAATGAGATAATTAAGTGACTAATTAAATGATGATTGAGCATTAGTAATGAACACCTGATGTTAACAATCAACATCACTGAAGAAAAGAGAAACACAAGAACTACAACTGACTTCAGCCACAGCATTGGATGAAATCAACTGGAAGAAAAAAAAAAAACAAAAAAAACTTCTAAGCAATTGTGATATTGTTTCGCAGCAAACATTTGTGCAATGCTGAATCAAACCTTGAATTAGCAGATTAGTTTATGCTTTCTGCTTATAATGAGTGAACATTCTTGGTTTAAATCTCTCTGGTTTTAGTATTTCTCTTTGGTTTATTAATTACATTTGACAATTAAACAACTGCAAAAAAAAAAAAAAAAAAAAAAAAAAAAAAAAAAAACCTCATATTAAGCAACTGCCACTGTAATGCTTCAAAATTGAAAATAAAAAAAAGAAACCTGTTTAGAATTAAGCTTTTAGACATGAACATTTATCATATGATCCTCAACAGTGGTGACAATAATTACTCATACTGCATTGCATGATGGGAGTTTTTCATACATTGCAGCATGAAGCGTTTTGTTGATTGTCACCATTGTTGAGATTCATATGCTGGTTCTTGATGTCTGTGTGTGTCTTAAAAAAACTGGAGTTCAATATGCGTTATATAGATTTTAAATTCACTCACTGTAAATATTAAAGAAACACTTTGCTTATATGCTGTAGTTTCACAGGATTGATTATGCAAAACCTAAACCTATCAACAAAACTCATGGTGACTATCTGATCTCTGTAGAGCACTGATTTCTCTGCTTTACAGCAGCACATGCATTGCTACAGAGAGAGCTCCGACACAGGAGTCAAGGGTCAAGAGCCCAACTAAAGCAAACACTGATCTCCATGATGGTGGCATCATTTTAACCAATAAAACATCAACATCTGATCCTCTATGATTCTCAATAACAGCAGGTGTTCATCACTAATGCACAATCATCATTTAATTAGTCACTTAATTATCTCATTAACTTTAACTCTTTGTGGACTTGGGATTTGACTTGAGACTTGCTTGTGACTTGAAAGGAATGACTTGGTCCCTCCTCATGGTGAAATCAGCTGCTGAGTTCATCGGTGGAACAAAAATATGGCAGGACTTTTACTCTTTGGCCCCTGGACTTTCCACCTCTGGATGACTGATATAGGTTTCTCTCTCAAAATAAAACAAGCATACAATTTCTAAGAAATAATCACTACATATTCTTGAAAACAATTTTTTCCTTACCAGTAATTGTGATGTACGTGTTAGCAGGTGTGTCTGGAACCCGATCAGCTGGTATGTCAGCTTTAAGAAGTAAAGGTTTTTCCCCTGATCCATTTGGTATGAAAAACAAAGAAGAACAGCAATTTACAGGAGGAGTCATGAGCAGGGAGGGGCAGTATTTGTGATACATGTATTTCAAATACGTATTTCAAATATAAAACAGGATTTTGTAATTTGTATTTGATAGGGTTGATAAAAATGGCATCATATTTTGTATCAAAATACTTTAGTGTTTTATTTTGGTAGTTTTAAAAATACTTTGCAAGAAGTATATATGATGACATCATAAAAATGCAACCTCTGACTGGTTGGTGCCTACTCAGCAATTTAAATAAATTTTTGAACTCATTAAAAATGCAAAAAAAGTGTTAAATAAAAATGTTTCATTACATTATTTTTAACAACTAATTTTTTTTGAGTGTTAAAAGTAACACTGAAGCAGTGTTAAAGTTAATGAGGTAATTAAGAGATTCATTGAGTGAAGATTGACCATTATTGAAGACACCTGATGTTAACAAGCAGAATCACCAAAGAAGAAAATCACAATTTATAAGTCACCATTATAGTGGTCAGTGTTTGCATAAGTTGGGCTCTTGACCCTTGACTTTTTAAGATTAGATTTTTCTTGGCTGCTGTGACTGAGTTATAACACCCAGACAAGCCCAAAGCAAAAGTCATCATGTGGTGATGATGATGTTTTAACATGATACTTATTTGACCTGAGCTGCTGAACTCATTTAGAGTTTAATACCTGAGTTATATTTCCTTTATTGATAATGATAGCCTTGTGATTCCACAGCAAAAGATCCTGCACATTTTGAAAGGATTTCTTATAAGCTGTTCTGATATATTCAATAAAAAAAAAAAACCTGGTTGTTTAGGCACACACAGACATCAAGAATCAGCGTATGAATCTCAACAACGGTGACAAACAGCATATTCAGATAAACAGATCAACTCTGAACATCACAAAGCAAGCTACTAAAAATTCTAAAAAAAATAAAAGAAAATAGTAAGATTAAAATAAATTACAAAGACAATTCTGCTCATAATTTATTCATGCCACAATGCATGATGGGAGCCATGGATGAGTTTTGATTGGCTACAACATGCTTTTTTGATGGTCACCGTTGTTGTGACTCTCGATGTCTGTGTGCCTAAATGATTTTTTATACCTTTTTTTTTTTTTTTTTAAGTTTTCAATGAAAATAAGTTTAAAAACATCTGTCTGACTTTAACCTCTTCAGCTCTGCGGCTTTTTTTTTTTTTTTTTTTTGCTGATTTTGGCCAGAGGTGCAAAGTCCTGCCATATTTTTGTTCCACCCATGAACTCAGCAGCTGATTTCGCCAGAGGAGGAACCAAGTCATTCCTTTCAAGTCACAAGCAAGTCTCGAGTCAAATCCCAAGTCCTCAAAGAGCTAAAGTTAATGAGATAATTAAGTGACTAATTAAATGTTGATTGTGCATTAGTGATGAACACCTGCTGTTAACAAACAGAATCACTGAAGAAAAGAGAAACACAAGAACTAAAACTGACTTCAGCCACAGTCTTGGATGAAATAAACTGGAAGAAAAAACAAACAAACATTGCCACCATAATTGTGTGCCACCTAGTTGGGCTCTTGAGCCTTTTAGGAATTTAAAGAAGTTTACTTCTAAGCAATTGCAATGTTGTTTCACAACAAATATTTGTGCAATGCTGAATAAAGCCTTGGAAGTAACAGAATAGCTTATGCTTTTGATGAATGAACATTCTCAGTTTAAATCTGTCTGGTTATAGTATTCTCATCTTTGGTTTATTTACTACATTTGATTAAAGAAGAAAAAAAACACTCACTAAGCAAATACCACCATAATACTTCAATATTGAGAAAGGAAAAAAAAATTGTTTAGGATTAGGCTTTTAGACATGAACATTTATCATATGATCCTCAACAGTGGTGACAATAATTAGTCATACTGCATTGCATGATGGGAGTTTTTCATGTATTGCTGCATGAAGCATTTTGTTGATTGTCACCATTATTGAGATTCATATGCTGGTTCTTGATGTCTGTGTGTGTCTGAACAGAACTGGAGCTCAACTTTTTATATGCATTACATAGACTTAAAATGCATTCACTGTAACTGTTAGAGAAACGCTTTGTTTGTATGCTGTAATTGTTCCAGGGTTGATTATGCAAAACCTGAACATATAAATGAGACAAGGAAATAAAACTTATTTTGGATGTTATCAAACCAGCTCATGGTGACTATCTAATCACTGCAGAGCAATGATCTCTCTGCTTTTTAACACCACATGCATTGCTACAGAAAGAGATCTAACACAGCAGTCAAGGGTCAAGAGCCCAACTAAAGCAAACACTGGTCTCCATGATGGTGGCATCATTTTAACCAATAAAACATCAACATCTGATCCTCTGTAATTCTCAATAACAGCAGGTGTTCATCACTAATGCATAATCATCATTTAATTAGTCACTTAATTATCTCATTAACTTTAACTCTTTGAGGACTTGAGATTTTCACTGAGACTTGTCGGTGACTTGAAAGGAATGTCTTGGTTCCTTCCTCTGGTGAAATCAGCTGTTGAGTTCATGGGTGGAATAAAACATAAGTGTGGTGACTTTTACTTGGACCCCCTGGATTTTCCACCTGTGATTTCGGAACCACCGGTGGGTCCACGGTGGGAGAAGCAGAGCTGAAGAGGTTAATACTTTATTGTTCATATGGTTGATGTAATCAATAAACAAAACCTATCTCAGTTTTTCAGGTCAATACATGAAAGTTATATCAAAACATAATCAAGGGTACATGATTCCTCTGGTTTATCTGGCTGTTATAACTCAGTTACAGCAGTCAAACAAAATCTGTTGTTAAAAAATTAAGGGTCAAGAGCAAAACTAATGCAAACACTGACCACTATAATTGTGACATAAACATTTCGATTTTCTTCTTTGGTGATTCTGCTTGTTAACATCAGGTGTCTTCAATAATGGTCAATCATCACTCAATGATTCTTTTAACCTCTTCAGCTCTGCTCCTCCCACCGTGGACGCACTGGTGGTTCCAAAAATCACAGGTGGAAAATCTAGGGGTCAGAAAGTAAAAGTCCTGCCATATGTTTATTCCACCCATGAACTCAGCAGCTGATTTCACCAGAGGAGGAACCAAGTCATTCCTTTCAAGTCACAAACGAGTCTCAAGTCAAATCCCAAGTCCTCAAAGAGTTAAAGTTAATGAGATAATTAAGTGACTAATTAAATGATGATTGTGCATTAGTGATGAACACCTGCTGTTATTGATAATTACAGAAGATCAGATGTTGATGTTTTATTGGTTAAAATGATGCCACCATCATGGAGATCAGTGTTTGCTTTAGTTGGGCTCTTGACCCTTTTAATAATTCAAAGTAATTTGCTTTTAAGCAATTGTGATAGTGTTTCACAGTAAACATTTGTGCATTGCTGAATTAAAAGCATGCGGTAGTAGATTAGCTTATACTTTGTGCCGATACATAGTTTGAATGAACATCATGAACGTGTCTCTCTTTGGTTTGTTGACTGACATTCAGCTGATAATGAACTGTGAAAAAAGTTGTTAAACGCCACTGTAATGCTTAGACATTGGAAAAAAGAAGAACTGTATCAGCTCAGGCTTATAGACATGAACATTTTTCATATGATCCTCAACAGTGGTGACAATAATTTTTCATACTGAAATGTATGATGGGAGTTTTTACTATGGTGTTACCCAGCATGCATTGCAGTATGAAGCAGTTTGTTGATTGTCACCATTGTTGAGAATCATATGCTGGTTCGTGATGTCTGTGTGTGTCTAGCTAGATTAAGAGTTTAAACATTTATATGCATTATGTACAGTAGATTTAAAATTAAATCATTGGAACTATTAGACCAAAACTTTCCTTTGTATGCGGTAGTTTCACAGGGTTGATTATTGAAAATCTGAACATATAAGTGAAATAAAAAAATGTTTTGGATGCAATCAGGCCAGCTCGTGATGATTATGTAGTCATATAAAATCAGCTAACAGCCACTCACTGTAGAGTACTGATCTGTCTGCTTTACAACATCACATGCATTGTTATAGAGAGAGATCTAACACAGGAGTCGAGGGCCAAGATCCCAACTTAAGCAAACACTGATCTCCATGATGGTGGCATCATTTTAACCAATAAAACATCAACATCTGATCCTCTGTAATTCTCAATAACAGCAGGTGTCCAACACTAATGCACAATCATCATTTAATTAGTCACTTAATTATCTCATTAACTTTAACTCTTTGAGGACTTGGGATTTGAATTGAGACTTGCTTGTGACTTGAAAGGAATGTCTTGGTTCCTCCTTCAGAAACAGCCAAGTGAGTTCATGGTTGGAATAAACATATGGCAGGACTTTTACTTTCTGACCCCTGGATTTTCCACCTGTGATTTCGGAACCACCGGTGGGTCCACGGTGGGAGAAGCAAAGCTGAAGAGGTTAAAGCTGTGCGTGCATGTAATATATTATATGAGTTACATTAAGAATGTCTCTGAAATGGTTTTCAAAACTGTCCTAGAGCATCCTAGCACTGCCTCCCTCATCTAACACACCCGATTCAACTCGTCAGCTCATTAGTAGAGACTGAAATGGGTCAGAAAAGGTAAAGAGAGTTGAGAGAAAATATGATGAAAATAGGCATTGCGCGTGCAGCTCAACAATCCTGCCACGTTCAAAGACAGAAAGCCTTTTTGCCTTTGACATCACAAGATCATGACAGTGTGACAGCATGAAGAACAATGACACGAAAGGCATATTTTTGCGCAGATTTTAACTTTTTAAGGCTATGGTCTTAAACTTTTGATCAGCTGATGAACAGCCTGTTTGAGTTTAAATGCATATTTCAATAAATTGCAGATTTTCTATTTTTTTTTACTTTATTTTGTCTCTTGCTCCTGATTCTTCTTTTGGCCTTTTGAAGCAGTACTTACAACCTGGTTACGATCCACCTGTGCGAAATACAAATACTTGTAATGTTTCCCCCGGTCTTAAGATTTTGTTCAGGAGTGTATATAATTTATTTCAGTCAATTGTGCAGCCTTAATTGGAAGTATTATGTTTGTAATTTTATATAATGGAAGTGTAACACTGTGATGTTATCGTGTGGCTCATCTCACCTTTCTTGGCAGGATTGAGCTCCAAGGATGTACGGTGAAGTTCAGACCGCACTCCCTCAGACTAAAAGAGAAAGAGAGTGTTAACTTCCTGAAGTGCTCTAGTTTATATACTGAAAATATGACAAATATCCGTTGATCATTATATTAACAGATAACCAAATCAATTGCAACAGAAGTGCTTAAAGTGACAGAATTGTCATCACACGTACCACCACCTTCAGTGTCTTTCTCACTCCATCAGAGAAATCATATGCTGCTGCTTTCACCTCAATCATGTGATTTCCCAGCGTCATGGGAATAATCACATATGAAACAGCTACGCTGGAGTCTTTGTCAACGTTTACTGTCGTTCTGTATTTGCCTTTCTTACTGGCAGAGCTGCAAACATCTTCTGTCTCCATAAAGTCCACACGCGCCTGGTTAAAATATTAGAGTTAGTCACAAATCACTAATATCTATCTAGTACCGCTAATATAAACAAATATCTAGAGCAGGGTTGTCTAACTCATTTCCTGGAGGGCCACTCTTCAGCAAAGTTCAGCTCCAACCTGCTCCACGCCTACCTTTAGTTTTCAACTTATCTAAAGACCTTGATTATCTGCTTCAGATGTGTTTAATTAGAGTTGGAGCTAAATGCTGTGTCCCTTCAGGAACTGAAGGAACGTTTACATAATATTGTTTTCAACTAAAAAAAATAGAAAGCTTCTTATGTGTTAGAAACGCTTAAAGGGTTAGTTCACCCCAAAATAAAAATTCTGCAATTAATTACTCACCATCATGTCGTTCCAAACCCGTAAGTCCTTCGTTTATCTTCAGAACACAAATTCTAAAGATATTTTTGATGAAACCTGAGAGCTCTCTAATCCTCCATAGCCAGCAATGCAACTGTAATGTTCCCAGACCGAGAAACGTAGTAAGGACATGGGTAAAACGGTCCATGTGACAACAGTGGCTCAACTTCAAGTTTGCGAAGCCACGGGAATACTTTTTGTGCATAAAGAAAACAAAAATAGCATAATTTATTCAACAATTCTTCTCCCCCCGAGTTACCATCTTCCATAGACAGGAAGTTCAGAGAGCTCTCCAATTTCATCAAAAAAAACTTAAAATGTGTTCCAAAGATGAACAGAGGTCTTACGGGTTTGCAACGGCATGAGGGTGAGTTGGCAGAATTTTCATTTTGGGGTGGAATAACTCTTTAAACCCTTAGACACCCGAGTCAATTAATGATGTGACGCCTAAATTTTCTGTCCGATTGCATTTTTTTTCAGTTAAAAATTGGTGAATAAAAGTGCAGACCTCTCCCATGTATGAACTCACTTTAACTTTTCCAAAAAATATTAGTTACACAGCAAAATCCTGAGTGTTAAATTAACACTGCTCGTAGCATATATGGTCCCACTCTAAATGAGTGTTAAAGTAACACTGAAGCAGTGTTAAAGTTAATGAGATAATTATGTGATTAATTAAGTGCTGATTGAGTGATGAACTCCTGCTACAAGCAGAATCACTGAAGGAAAGAGAAACACAAGAACTACAACTGAGTTTAGTCACAGCATTAGATGAAATCAACTGAAATAAAAGAAAACATCAGATCTCTCAAGATCTCAGCAGAAGATAATTAACATCCACAAACAACATCACCAGCTTCATGCATTACTAACCAGTTAGACTTTATTTCTGGAGTATCTAAAACAGAAGTTCTTTATTGAGAATTAAGGTTTAGATGTTTGTTTGTTTTTTTCTTTCTTTTCAATTTACCATTTTGGTGAATAGTGTTTGCTTTAGTTGGGCTCTTGACCCTTGACTTTTTCAAATATAAGCTTCTCTTTGGCTGGCACAATTGTGTTTATAAAACACATATGTAAGGAGCAAGAAGCTTATAATAAAATCATTTCATGCATCTGAGTCTCTGGTTGCACTTTATTAGGGCCCGAGCACTGATGGTGTGAGGACCCTATTGGAATTGCTC
>JAFVLL020006856.1:109963-131807 GCA_021397915.2 Tor tambroides
GTTGGATTATTAGAAAAATAATGCACACCCGAGGTGGTGATGCGGCCACGATGCGAAGTGGAGTTTTGTACTTAAAACGCAATTGTGAGTAGGATTACTTTCTTCCGCATCTCATCCAACGCCTCCGTTGCTAAATCCAAAACGTCATTTTAGACCTAGTAACGGAGGATTGAGCCGTTGATAGCAGAGAGAGAGAGAGAGAGAGAGAGAGAAAGCATGTAAATTACCTCTCAGAGTCTGTGTGTCTTGTTCGGCAGCAGCGTCCCTACACAGTAAAATACTGAGTGTTAAATTAACACCGCTCGGAGCATATATGGTCCCACTCTACAAGAGTGTTAAAGTAACACTGAAGCAGTGTTAAAGTTAATGAGGTAATTATGTGATTAATTAAGTGCCGATTGAGCATTGGTGATGAACACCTGCTGTTAACAAACAGAATCACTGAAGGAAAGAGAAACACAAGAACTACAACTGACTTCAGCCACAGCCTTAGATGAAATCAACTGAAATAAAAGACATTAAACCCCGGTTTCACAGACAAGGCTTAAGTCTAGTCCCAGACTAAAATGTAAGTCTGAGCTGTTTCAGCTGAAAGAAACTTGCATTGACTGATCTTAAAATATGCCTTTGTTTTGTCTCAAGATGCACACCATTAATGTTTTTTTCTAAGTATGTTTATAAAAAATTACTTAAATGTCCTAATTGAACTATGGCCTAATCCTGGCTTAGTCTAAGTCCTGTCTGTGAAAACGGGCCTAAATCTATTAAGATCTTAGCAGAAGATGATTAATCATCTCCACAAACAGCATCACCAGCTTCACACATTACTAACCAGTTTAACTTTTTTTTTATGTCTGCAGTATCTTACTGAGAATTAACAGCGGTTTAGATGTTGATGTTTTATTGGTCAAGTTTATTAGTCACTAAAATAAAAATAAAAAATAACACGATGCCACCATAATTGTGGTCAGTGTTTGCTTTAGTTTGTCTCTCGACCCTTTTGTTTCCAATAATTTCAAGCAATTTGTGTTAAACAATTACAATATTGTTTCACAGCAAGCATTTGAGCACTGCTGAATCAAACCTAGAAGCAGCATATTAACATAAGTTTTCTGCTTATGGCTTGTTTGAATGAATATCATGAAGTGGTCTCTTTTTGGTTTATTGCCTGACATTCTGTTATCACTGAACCAAGAGGGGGGAAAAAAAAAAAGTTATATTAAACAAATGCCACCATAACACTTCAATATTTTCCAAAAAAAAAAAAAAAGTGTAGGCTCAAGCTTTTAGACATGAACACTTATCATACGATCCTCAACAGTGGTGACAATAATTTTTCATACTGCAGTGCACGATGGGAGTTTTTTGGTGTTACCCAGCATGCATTGCAGCATGAAGCATTTTGTTGATTGTCACCATTGTTGAGATTCATATACTGGTTCTTGATGCCTGTGTGTGTGTGTGTCTAGCTAGTACAAGAGTTCATATGTTTGTGTGCGTAACAGATTTAAAATTTATTCACAATAGGTATTGGAGGAATGCTTTGCTTGCATGCTATAGCTTTACAGGTTTGGTAGTGCAAAACAAAAATAATGAGGGAGGTATTTTGAATTGAATCAGACCAGCTGACGATGAATATCTCATCGTATAAAAACAGCTAAAATCTCCTCACTGTATAGCATTGATCTCTCTGCTTTTTAACACCACAGTCATTGCTACAGAGAGCTCTAAGTCAGGAGTCAAGGGTCAAGAGCCCAACTAAAGCACACACTGATCTCCATGATGGTGGCATCATTTTAACCAATAAAACTTTCTGACCCCTGGACTATCCACCTCTGTTTAAAGCTACAACTAGAGGTACAAAATTGTACCCTTCAGGGTACCACCCCAGTGACGGCCACTTGTACCTTAAAAGGTACAGATTTGCACCTTTTTTTCTGAGAGTGTATAAGGTACAATTTAGTCAGCAGAGATACATATTTGCCTTTGAAAGTTACATACTGCAAGGGTGCAGATGTGTACCCATGTGAAAGGGTACAATGGGTGTACCCTTAAGGGTACTGCCCCAGTGACAAGCCATTGTACCCCTGAAGGTACAAATTTTGTATATTTTTTCTGACAGTGTAGCACTAACAAAGAAATCCACTGCATCAGCTCCACATTTACTGCTATTAAATAAAGCAACACGCAATAGAACATCAAAGTCACTCTGCTTATCCTTGACTTATCCACAGTTTAAACACAGACTCTACTCTTCAGCACAACGGTAATTCACAAAACTCAGACAAACAGAAACCTTTTAAATCCCAACAGAACACAACATTAAACACTAAAAGATCTCCCCCAGATCATTATGTGTAAAAACACATTAACATTTGATTTCACCATTTACTCTCCTTTAATTGAGTTCACATCTTTATTTCTATTAAGTGCAATGTGATTTCACAGTAATTTTACAGTAAACTACTGGCAGCAGCTTTGCCAATATATCACTGTTTTTAGTTTGCTTGCTGTAAAATTAATTTACAGTTTATTACTGTAAAACACATTTTGCTGATGTGTCTTTTTATATGCGTTGGTTCATACAGTTCATATGTACGTATAAGGCCTGTAAGCAAAAAAAAAACAAAAAGAAAAAAAATCTCATTGTGATTTGGGTTACTTTCTGTTCATGATTTAATTATCATGCAGCAGCCTCATTGACTGATCTCAATCACCACCTATTCTTTCATTGAGAGCATTATGTTGTTAAAGCACTTTAGCTTAACTTTACCACAATAGCTGCTGACAAACATAAACACACTTTTCACAAAAAGATTTTAAACAAGATGTTAGCCAAACACACAAACAGTAATCAGCATATGAATCTCAACAATGGTAATAAATGTATTCATGCTGCAATGCATGCTGGAAGTAATTGGTGAGTTTTGTCTTGTGATGGTACACAGCATGCATTGCGACATGAAATTTTTAATGTCACCATTATTGAGGCTCATATGTTTGTGTGTATCTGGCTGTTAGAGTAGCTCAAAATATTATAAGCACAATGTGTGTTTAGAGTCTTTCATAACAACTGTTTACCACAATGTCACCGGATCTCATGCTGTAAAACCACAGCTAACAAAAACTTAAAAAAACTTTTTTTTTTGTCCATGTAAAAGAAATAAAGTCAAACTTAAGAAGTGAAACTAATAATGCTGTTGAGATCTTGAGAGATTTAATGTCTTTTATTCTCAGTCATAGTTATTTTGGTTCTTTTTTTTCTGTTCTTGTTTTTCTTTTCTTCAGTGGTTCAGCTTGTTAACAGCAGCTGTTCATCAGTGTCTGGATTTTCTCTGTCAGGAGGGCTATATTAGTAAACTCATGTAGGGAATAGTGAATGAGGGTGTAGGGTGTGATTTGTTGACTGAGATAATTCACAGTATATTGCAGCAGGCTACTTTCTCGAAAACAACAAATATTACCCAGTTTTTAACAGTTTTAATGGAAAACAGAATGCTACTGTTAGGATTTGGCCATTTTTTACAGCAAGGTTTTACAGTGTAGGATGGCTTGATGGCAAGTCATGGGGTAATTTTCATTTTTGGGTGAACTATCCTATTAAGAAATTTGTTCAATTCAGCTGTAAAGCAGCCCTAGAAAACAGCTCAGTTCAGTTCTCATCCAATAGTATCAGTGCAGTCAAATCAATAATATTGTTGAATATTTAGTAATCTTGATCTTTATATTTGTTGTGTCCTGCTGACCTGTGGTGATATGGCTCGTGGCTTCATTACGGCGCTCCATGCCAACAGTCTCCCACTGATTGGTGCTGTCCAGATAATGAGTGGCAATGACAGGCAGAGTCATAAGGATCATGTTATCCTCTCCACTACCATGAGGCTGAACATTAAACCGGCCCATGAAGTCTCCACTGATGGCCTGCTCGACTGTCTGACTGATCTCTTTAGCTAGAAGAATGAAAGAGGGAACGCAGATTGAGAATAGATTCACTGATCTCAATGCATCTTCGGTTTATTTACATCTGATTTGTTATGTGGTTTGGAGCTTAAACAACACAACTGAACAAAAGAGAATAAAACTGGAAAGAAACAAGAGCATCCTCAGTGCATTTTAATGATGTGCCAAGTAAAGACAAAGTTCAGTCTCGAAACTCTAGATGGCACAGGCCTATAGGTTCTAGCTCAATCTGATATAATGACATCATTATTCACATTGGTGCAGCTGATTGTTTTTTTTTTTCACATCAGCAGCCATTGAGCTCAGCATTCAAATACTCAGCTGGTGTTTGCTGTAGCAGTTGCAGCGTGTTTTCGATAGCATCCTAAATAAACAAATAAGGTAAGCAAATGCTATTCTCTGTTTCAAAGCAATTGAAACACCACACGCTGGTGACTTCTGCTGGTTAAAACTGTAATTGCAGCAAAAACTCAGGCCAAGATATGCCTAAAAACAGCATCTACAAATCCATTGCAAGTGTTTTATTGAAAGTATAATCTATCAAATGCAATTAAATAATCATCTAATACCATTAAATATTAAGTGTCTGCATAATATGTGTTTTTTTAAAATAAATTTCCAGGGCTTGTTCTGTTTATTCTATGGCTGGCTCAGCTAAACAGGCCAATCAGCGACTAATATTATTCAACTAATATTATTCCTTTTAAGTATACAAGCGCCTCATTAAAACATCCACAAATTGATAAAACTGAGATCAGGTAAAAACCATATACACTGGTTCAATGGTTCGCCACAGGGGGGCGATTTCAGTGCATGGGTTCATGGGTTCACATTCATGGGTTTACAAAGATCATTGTCCCCAGTGGCAATTTCAAAACATTTTGAAGCAGTTATGACATAAGGAGGCCTCGTTTACTGAAATCATGTGACTTTAGTGGTTTGATATGCGCCCAGAACCACTGATTCTAAACAAAAGATTCATAACGATTTTGAAGCTTCGTGAAGCAGTGTTTCGAAAGCACCCATCACTAGTAAATGCTCTTTTACGCCATATCACTGTGCATATTGCATGGCTTATTACTTTCTAAATGAGCAACCATAAAATATGTATTAAACTAAGGATCATGTTTAACAGTCTAGCATTCGATGCAGGAGCAAAATACTAAGCATATAGCAGCTGTGTTTATTCAGCAGCAGCAACAAGCAGTCCAGCAAACACGTCGAGAGGATACAAGACAAACATGAGAACAAGTTTAAATGAAATAAGCATTCGTGTTTGTATACACTCAATGTCACGTTCATTCAAAGGTGATGTTTTCATTAGCTGTGCTGAGCATGCGGTTGATTTCAGCTGCATGCAATGTCTGAGACATGGTCTTTTTTATCACTCTTAAAGTAAAAGTGTTTGAACCCTGAACCTAATGGCTTTACTATGCAAATAAGAATATAAAACGTTATGTTAATGACAATTAATAACTTTAAATTGAAATGTTTTGCTTCAGGTGGTTGATTGGCTTTTTTTCTCTCATCAGCTTGCAACATGTATTTACTTGTTAACTACACATTCAAACTAGTGTTACGTCAGTCAGAACGGTAGCCCAGGGCAGGCACACATAGATAGTAATACATGCAGATCACATGGCTCTTCATAGCAGCAGCAGTACATATGTATTGGTGATAGATCTGCTTGTTTGGTGGGAGTTTTATTTTATTCTGTCCAATTTTTATTATTCCATGTGTGTGGATATACGCATGTCTGCTCATGCAGCAGCTTGTCTTCTTACACTGAGTTTCCTGCTTTGTTAGGGGGGTTATGACATATATGTGCAGCAGCAGTATTTCCTACATGCTCACAGCAGCATGTCTGTTAATGTACTGGCAGTAGCGAGTCTCAGTACTTGTTCTGCCACAGAAGCACTAGCATATAGCAGATCTATTTCGCCAAGACCAAGCACATTAACATTGCCATGTATACGATTAAAACTCTCAGAGAGTTGTGATGACAATAAATACAATTATTACAAACCAGCCCCAACATTAAGTACTGTGACAGAATCCCTGTACAAGTACTACAGAATTTGGACATTGTGACTGTAGATATAGGCTTCATCCTTCTCAAAATAAAACATGCATACAAGTTTAAAGAAATGATCACTGCACATTTATGAAATCATTATTTTCCTTACCAGTAACTGAGATGTATGTGCCAGCAGGTGTATCTGGAACCCGATCAGCTGGTATGTCAGCTTTAAAAACTGAAGGTTTTTCCCCTGAACCATTTGGGATGAGAAACAGAGAAGAACAGCATGGAGGAAGAATCGTGTGCTGATCAAATTTTATACACTTTTGGTAAGTACTGAGCAATAATGGAAATATAACACGGTGATGTTATTGTGTCGTTCACAGCAAATCTCACCATTTTTAACAGGATTGAGCTCCACATTTTCTCGATGTATTTGAACCAGCACACCCTCAGACTGAAAGAGAAAGAGTGTGTTAACTATCTATGATGCTCTAGTTTATTTATTGAAAACATGACAAACATCTATTGATATTATATTAACAAATAACCAAATCAAATGAAACAGAAGTGCTGAAAGTGACAGAATTTCCCATCAGACATACCACCACCTTCAGTGTCTTTCTCACTCCATCAGAGAAATCATATGCTGAAGCTTTCACCTCAATCATGTGATTTCCCAGCGTCATGGGAATAATCACATATGAAACAGCTATGCTGGAGTCTTTGTCAACGTTTACTGTCGTTCTGTATTTGCCTTTCTTACTAGCAGAGCTGCAAACATCTTCTGTCTCCAAGAACTCCACACGCACCTGGTAAATACAAGAGAATGAGACTCAAACTGCGGAAACTTCACCCAAAATAAATCTAACATGAAATTTGTGATGATGGAGGATATTTCTGTTTTAGCACAGGACAGTATCCTACACTTTTCTTTAATTTGAGTGCTGAGCATCACAAAAACTAATAATAATAATAATAATAATAAAAATATTACTCTCAGAATCCATGTACTGTTGCCATTACACTGTAAAACTTTACTATAAAAAACTGACAAATTCAGTAACATACTGTTTTTCATTAAACCATAGAAAATGATGCATTCTGGGTAATATGTGTTGTTTTCGAGAAGGTGGCCTTCTGCAGTATAACTGTGAATTATCAGTGTTCAGAGTCAACACTCAGAGGCTGTTTCAAATCACATCCTACACCCTCATTCACTATTCCCTATTTACTAATATAGTCCACCTGACAGAGAGAATGAAAACTAATGAGTGAATTCAGCCAATGATGAACACCTGCTGTTAACAAACAGATTCACTGATGGAAAGAGAACAGAAAAAAGAGAAACTACTGCCAAACTAATGCCGAGTTCACTCTGTACAATTTTCAAAGTCGTCAGATCACCATTGTTTTCACACTGCACGACTGTCTGGGGTAGCATTCAGTTGCTGCTGTGTTCACCAGTGTTATCCGAGTCCAGTGTCCGAGTCCTAGTTTTTAATCAAGTGATCAGTTGTATTGAAAGTTAATCAATACAACACTGGTGTTCACATTGCACAATGGATCGGTGACAGGAGGTTACACACTGCATGCCTTTACAATAGGAAGAATCAATGACAACTCTGTTTTGTAAAACCCGCCCAACTGCTACTCAAAACTAGCCCAAAACTAGTCCAATTGCATTTCAAGGGGGGTCCCCCGGGGGGCTGTGGCTGAAGAAAGTTGTAGTTTGTGTTCTTATGTCTCATTCACAGCAGGTGTTTGAAGGATTGAAAGAATGTTTCAGGAACATCATACTAACCTTTAAATAACATTCTACTAACATTAAGGAAACTGGATATTTTTATGTTTTGGAATGTTACAAATCAACATTCCTTGAAGGTTGAATTTTTAAATCAAAATTAAGTTGAAAAAACATTTGAGAAACATCATACCTTTTAAAAACGTTCCTCTAAAGTCAAGAAAACGGAACATTTTTTATGTTCCCAGAACCAACACAATATTTGGCAGAACGTTCTTATAACAAAATTCTATTAGCTGAGAATTTGCATTGCAGGGGCTAAATATCACGTCATTGGGGTCACTTCAATCTGCAGACATGAAAAACAACCCGCGGCATCTGTGGACTTCGCAAAACTGGTCCACAAACTATGTTTCATATAACTCCTACCTGAAAAGCCCGCTGCCCTGTATCTTGCTCTCTCTCATTGGCTGTAGGTCATCACTGATGTATTTTTCAGGCAGAACTAATTTCACACAGCAGGATTTTGAATCGCCCACAGGTCCAGATATTTAGCATGCCAAATATTTCACGGGCGTAGGCAATTCTCTCAGATCACATCTTTCATAATTCACATTGCGTGATTGTCACTAGCGTGAATGAGCACTGGTTTGCCTGCGATTTCAGGCATTTATCTGCGATTTCACAAAACCTGTCGGCGAGTGAAAATCGGGGCTAAAATTGTGTAGTGTGAACTTGGCATAAGGCTGGCTGCACACTAAATGATTTTAAGCTGATTTGGTGTGGCCCGATTCAAGGCTTGTCCCAAACTATTATTTTGTCCAAGAAATCCTCTATTGTGTGGTGTCATTACGATTATTTATCTGCTCCTGATCGAGACGGAGCATCCCCGAACTCAAATCGTAAATATCAAACATGTTTGATATTAGACTTGTTTGAGATGCGTCTAGCCTCGTATGAAATGTAGGCGAGAGTAGGCGGTTTGCAGCAAGGGGACAAGTGAAATAAGCGCAGTCAAGATGGACAGTTCTGACCTCTCGAAGTGGAAGATAACTATGAGATCAAAGGCAGATATTGCGTTATTCACATTCTCGTGCTGTGCTGCTGATAAACATGATATAATTTCCACTCTGTTGCTTTATATAAAAATAAATATGATGAACAAGACACTCAAAGTGCTAGCTTTTTAATTTCATACGAAAGGCGTATTTATCGTCCATTTTTACTTTAATACAAACATGTATTTTAAAATTTTATAGAAATATGACAACAATCACATATCTCACACCGAGATCGCACTGTCATAGTGTTTGGGAATATTCATGCGTAATTTAAATGTATAATCACGTGAAATCAGATAAAAAAATAAAACATTTTAAAAAAGAATGCAACATGGTTGTCTGAACCAGTGAGCATTAAGCTGTGTTGTCAGTCGTTTCCCATCATGCTTTTGATCAGCTGACACAGCCGCCTCGCTGTCGCGAGAGTTTTTTGGCACACGTCAGCATGACATCAGAGCAAGTTGGACGTAACCCAGACACTTTTCTAACCAGCATGCATCTCGCAGTGATCACCGGTGATTGGTTTTGCGCAGATTTTGCTCGTCTCAAACAACGACTATTGATCGGGCTGCCTCTGACGTGATACCCGTGATAGCCAATGAGAGCGAGCAAGCGTCACTTACCAGATGTTGCGTGCTTCTATAGCTGAAACTTGGCAGCCACAAACATGCCATGAAAGCAGAGAACATCACCCATATTCTTTCTATACTTTGTTTTTCACTGTGAAACAGAACGCGCGCAAGGACAGCCAGCTGACAACGTTGATTTTTGTCCATTCATTTTTCTTCTCTAATCCCATTTGATCTCGCAAGACTTTGTCACTGTGACATCGTTCCAACAATCATCAAGTGTGTGGTCTGGCAGTCTGGTTGAATCGTCTAGTGTGCACATTCACAGGATTATAAGGCTAAAAATTGGTTAAACTGTCTTCAAGTCTGTGGTCTCCCATGGTTTTAAAATCGTTTAAGATTTGAAAATTGTCTAGTGTGCGGCCAGCCTAAAGGAAACATCAACTACCATAATGGTAACTTCAAATGAACCACTTTCAATAAAATAACATTAACCTCTAAACCTCTGTAATTCTCAATAAGAACTTGACAGAAATAAAGTCAATCTGGTTAGTAATAGGTGAAGCTAGAAAAGCTGTTTGTTTAATCATCCTTTGCTGAGATCTTGAGAGATTTAATGTCTTCTTTTTTCAGTTGATTTCACTAAAGTCAGTTGTAGTTCTTGTGTTTCTCTTTTCTTCAGTGATTTTTCTTAACAGCAGGTGTTCATCCCTAATGCTCAAACAACACTTAATCACATTTGCAGCGGGGTTAAAGGTGTAAAATAAAAAGACACATCAGTGCAATGTATTTTTGTATTCAATGTATTCAATGCATCAGTACAAGGTAGCTACCTTGAAAAAGGCTACTAGCCGAAACATTGTTTAATAAATATGCTTAAGTGAGTGTGCAGTTGTTCTCCTCTTAACTAATTGATGTGTTTTACACATAATGATATGGGGGAGATCTTTTGGTGTTTAATGTTGTGTTCTGTTGAGATTTAAAATGTTTCTGTTTGTCTGAGTTTTGTGGATTACCATTGTACTGAAGAGTAGAGTCTGTGTTTAAGCTGCTTTTAAGTCAAGGATAAGCAGTGCGACTTTGATGTTCTACTGTATGTTGCTTAATTTAAAGGCAGTAACGGTGGAGTTATTGATGAAATGATAGTCTCTTCATTAGTGCTAATTGCACATGCATGTGCTGTTGTTAGCTAGCAGTTTTCTTCAAGAGATTTGAGTTAAATTTACATTTATACTTAATGATCGTGCTTAACTCAGTTTCATTTTATTTTAAGAAACATTCTTTTTAGTAGTCTCAGATTAAAAGAGCTCAGAGTATTAATCTGCTCACATTGTTAACACATTATAAATATTAGTTTATAAACATGCATGGCAGTTATTGCAATTTAGTGCATTACAGTAACATACTGTAACGTGGCTAAAGAACTGTAAAATTACAGTAAACTACAGGCAAATGTGCTGCCAGTATTTTACTGTTAATTTACAGGACAATTTTTACTACACTGTAATTCTATATACAGTAAAATGCTAAAGATATACAATATTTTATAGGTGAAGCTGCTGCCAGTTAATTACTGTAAAATTTACAGTGAAACGTTTTACAGTGTAGTACATGATTTGACTAAAACATAATTGGTTAC
Organism: Tor tambroides; assembly: GCA_021397915.2. Taxonomy (NCBI): domain Eukaryota; kingdom Metazoa; phylum Chordata; class Actinopteri; order Cypriniformes; family Cyprinidae; genus Tor; species Tor tambroides. The sequence goes on from JAFVLL020006856.1 coordinate 120,957, forward strand.
TATGATTCACATGGCTTTAATTTTACCATATATTTTTCAATATCAATCAGATCTACCTTCTTCAGATTTATTGGGGTGTAGTTGTGAATAATGGCCTTGATTTCCAGTTGTTCACCACGCACAGCTGAGTAAGGCATCTTGAGGTCAATGAAAAGGTGTTTAAAAACGACCATCTCCTCAGGTTCTGCCACACAGATGCCTTTGAGGAGGAACACAGACACACAGAAGGACTTAAAGCAGTAGATCCTGGATACTAATGTTGTTTTTCAGAGCATGTATTCTGGGTTTCCAGCTTCACCTTACCAAGCGTTGGTGAAAGACTTGACAGCCAAGATCTGCCAGATAGTGATAGAGTGTTTCAGGAAGATCTCTTTTGTGACTGATGTTGTTCCACTGGAATATGAGCCAGAAAAGACTGACATGATTCAGTTCAATACAATACTGTTGTCTAAAGAAACACAAACTCTTACTTACTAGTAGTTTCCAATGCTATTGGGTAGATCAACCTCCTCCCAAAGCCAACTCTCAGGGAACTCTATACGTGACACAATTTCCTCAGAATCTGTATAATAGTCGTCATCATCATCACCTGTTTTTAGTTTTCACAGAAACAAGCTATTAATCTCTCTGGGATCTGTAAACACATTTATTACTATTACTGAATTCCCAGTTCATAATTTGTTTTTCTCAATTTGTTTTCTGTTTTTTTTATTTATACATCTTTGTCTAACACAGTTTTTTAATTCATATTTTCATTTAATGCCAGGGAAAAAGCCACATAAGGACTGAATAATGGTGTGCTGTGCAACATAATCACCCCAATTTTGTAACTTTCTTGCAGAGTGAATATCTGTCATGTCAGACATATAGCGAACAAATAGTAAACATAATATTCATTACTTGCATATTCTGATAATTAAGTGTAGAGAATTAATGAGTACACGCCCTCTGAACAAATACAACAGATATATTTTCTTGATGATCACTAATACAATTCATGGACCAATGGAGAATTGAAATGTATTATACATATGCTAAATACAAACAGAAAAATAGATATCCTTAATATCAGTAAAATTAGCCAATTTTGTTTAAATGAAGGACTGCTGAAATAATTACACCTGAAAATCAAACAAATGTCATCTATAATATTAAATATACTGCTCTGACCCTTCTTGGCACTGCGTGTAGGAGTTCATGACAAATTGTCACATCTGTCCTGTTTATCGTCTGGATGGTGACCTCCTTAAACTGATCTCTCAAATCTTCTATAGAATCCCCCACAGCTGCTCAAGAGTGTTAGGGTTGGGTGAAATACATGTCCACTGATATACCTTTTACCTTTTTACCTTGCATATCATCATTGTCATGTTAAAAAAAACAAAACAAAACAAAACAAAAACAAGACAGGAACAAGCCCAACAAGACAGGAAATGAGGAGAGGGTAGCATTTTCTGTTTCAGGATTTTGTATTACATCACACAATAGTGTAAACTCATGACAGCATTGATGAAGCACAACTCCTTACATCTTCAGCACTCACACATACACTATATTGCCAAAAGTATTGGGTCGCCCCCTTCTAATGAACAGGTTTGACTACTTTAGTAATTTCTATGAGTATAAATCTTAATGTTAAAGCATATAATGATATTCTAGGAAATTGTGTGCTTCTAATATTATAGCAACAGTTTGGACAGGACCCTTTTCTATTCTAACATGACAATGCCTCTGTGTATAAGACAAGGTTCAAAAAGTAAATGATTGATTCAGTCAGTGTGGAAGAACTTGACTGGTCTGCATAAAACCAAGTCCTAATCCCAGTTGAACACTGGCTCTGATGTGACTGTAAATGCAGACCTTGAGCCAAAAACTCATCACCAAACACCAATGACTTGTACATACACTATATAGACAAAAGTATTGGCACCCCCTTCTTTTGAACAGAAAAATGCACTTCCAAATCTGTGGCAACAACGATGGGAACATAATTCATGTATTTAAAAATTGTATTTCCATCTCTGTTGCAACAGTTTTGGAAGTGTCTAAAATGACTGTACCCATATGTACAAGTCATTGGTCTTTCACACTGACTGAATCAATCTTTTTTTTTTTAACCTTGCCTTATACACAGAGGCATTGTCATGTTAGAATAGAAAAGGGTCCTGTCCAAACTGTTGCTATAATATTGGAAGCACACAATTCCCTAGAATATCATTATGTGCTTTAACATTAAGATTTGTACTCATGGAAATTACTGAAGTTGTCAAACCTGTTCATTAGAAGGGGGCGACCCAATACTTTTGGCAATATAGTGTACCTATAGAAGAGCTTTATCAGGCACTCCTCACTGTTCTCCAACACCTGTTACTGTTCTCCAACACCTGTTAAATCTATGATTGATTAGGTCTCATAAGACTATAGTATGGATTCCCAGAAGTCTTTATTTTGTAAATTTGGGCCTTGAAAAAGGTTAAATGAGTTTGTGTTTTGGCTACAACAACAGTGTCAACAACAACCCTGCAAGTCACTTCTGCAGGCTGCATCTTACTCTGTGTGATAAACAGTCACTCTTTTCATAACTGGCTCTGAGACACTCACTTGGTATTTCTCCTGCTCTTTTTTTTCTAGCAAGTAAGCTAGAAAACTTTTGAACTGGGTCATTTTTATAAATTCAACTATTATTTGAACCTCCTTGTGAAATAATCCACAAGAAACAACCATAAGTAGACAACTAAATATAGAAAATGCCAGCTGGGCGGTCACCTGGACAAACAAGCGCCCCGTCATTCGTATAGGGCAACCCTGGGAAATATTTAGAAAAATTGGTTACAGGGAAGGAACAAAGATGTGGTAAGGCTAATTGATGTCAAACATATGGCATCAGTTGGCACATGGAACATAAGGACGCTTTGGAAGGATGGAAGCCTCAAACTACTTGTCGACCACCTTAACAAGTGGTTTAGATGGGACGTCATTGGTCTTTCTGAAGTACGAAGTACTAAACAAGGCATAGTAGAACATGCTGGGCATAAGCTCTTGTATTCGGGTGAAGAAAAAAAACATCAAAGAGGTGTAGGCCTACTTCTTTCAAAGAAGGCATCCAAGAGTTTAATCAATTGGAACCCGGTATCTTCAAGGCTAATCATTGAGATTCATTGGTCAGGGTTATAGCATCCCTATTATCCAAGCCTATGCACCAACTAATATAGTGACGATGCTGTGGACGACTTTTATAAGATGTTACAACACAACATCGATAACATGCCAAGAAGGGACATTAATATCTTAATTGGAGACTGTAATGGACATGTTGGCATCAGAGGTGGGTAGTCCAGGGGTCAGAAAGTAAAAGTCCTGCCATATGTTTATTCCACCCATGAACTCAGCAGCTGATTTCACCAGAGGAGGAACCAAGTCATTCCTTTCAAGTCGCAAACGAGTCTCGAGTGAAATCTCAAGTCCTCAAAGAGTTAAAGTTAGTGAGATAATTAAGTGACTAATTAAATAATGATCATTTATATATTTCATTTATACATTTAAGTTTTGGACAATCAACCCTGTGAAACTACAGCATGTAGAGAAAATGCTGCTCTAATAGCCATAACTAATTAATTTTAAATCTACTGTATGTAATGCACATAAATATTTGAATTCTTATTGCAATTAGACACACACAGATATCAAGAACCAGCTTATGAATCTCAACAATGGTGACAATGAACAAAATGCTTCATGCGGCAATGCATGCTGGGTAACACCATAGTAAAAACTCCCATCATGCACTGCAGTATGAATAATTATTGTTTTTAATTATTAATAATTACTGTTGAGGATCGTATGATAAGTGTTCATGTCTAAAAGCCTGATTGATACAGTTCTTCTTTTTTCCAATATTTAAGCATTACTGTGGCACTTGTTTAATAGGACTTTTTTCGCAGTTCTGTAATAGTTGAAAACTAAAGAGAAACACTTTGGTGATGTTCATTCAAATGATTTAAAAGAAGAAAGTGTAAACTAATCTGCTACCTCAAGCTTTTAATTCAGCAATGCACAAATGTTTGTTGTGAAACAATATTGCAGTTGCTTAAAAGCAAATTATTTTGAATTATTAAAAGGGTCAAGAATGAAAGGTGCGGTAACATCAGAAACAAAGACGGCAACTTGTTCACCAAGGATACTGATGTACGTAGTAGATGGTATGAGTATGGTAGTGGACTTTAAAATGTACCTATTGAGGCAGATGAGGATATTCTGGAGCAGCTCTGGCCAAACTGCAAGAGAGATGTGCATGAATCAGACCTCCTTGAGAGAGAAATTAGAACAGCCATCTCCAAGATCAAATCCTGGAAAGCTCCTGCTATCGATGGCATCGAAAGTGAGTTAATTAAATGCAGCAGTGAAGCTGTATTCCATATGATGCACAAGATTTGCAATAAAATTTGGGTCATTGGTGAGTTCCCTACACTATGGATAAAGTCCCTCGTGGTCACCATCCCAAAAAAAGGGGATACAACTAAATGTGAAAATCACTATACAATTAGCCTCATCTGCCACTCAAGTAAGATCATCCTTGAGATTATCAGGAGCCGGATGAAGAATGATATTGAATTGCAGATGGCGGAGGAACAAGCTGGGTTCAGACCAGGTAGAGGCACTATCGAAAAGATTTTCTCACTCAGATTGATAGTAGAGAAGTACCTTGCACTGCAAGACAAAGAACTTTACTTGATCTTTATTGATTTCAAGAAAGCCTTTGACCGAGTGTGGCATCAAGGCCTCTGGAAAGTACTATACCGCTATGGAGTACACCTCAAGCTGATCCATGTGATTGAGAATCTGTACCAGAAAGCACAAAGTGCTATTAGAGTCAGGAAGGATATAAGAGATTGTTTCCAGCAAATGGTTGGTGTCTGACAAGGCTGCATTTTGTATCCAAATCTATGGACAAGGCTGCATTTTGTATCCAAATCTATTCAACATCTACCTGAAGCACATTATGCGAGAGGCAATCGATGGCCTGGTGAGCTGTGGAGCATGTGTAAATGGCAGAACTATTAACAACTTACATTTTGCTGATGATATTGGTCTCTTGACACAAGTACTTAGACATGCTCAAGTCTTTTTGGACAGAGTCGACAAGGTCAGCTCAAAGTATGGGCAAAAGATAAGTGACTCCAAAACAGAGTAGATGCTGCCAAATACAAAATCTGAACGAACAGTCAAAAATAGAATAAAGGAAGGATTGTTGTTTAGGGGGAAGAGACTGCAACATGTGCAAAGATTCAAGTATCTTGGAACAACTCTGACTGCAAACTGTGACTGCTCTACAGACATCAGAATAAAAACTGCCATGGCCTTGAAAGTGATGAGCGATCTGAACAACATCTGGAAAAACAAAAACATCAAGAATGAGACCAAAATGAGATTGTACAGATCCCTCATACTCCCGATTGCATTGTATGGTTGCAAAGCATGGACGGATGGATGGTTAGGAGTGCTGAAGAGAAACGACTACTTGTATTTGAGATGGCAGCACTTAGAAAAATAATTGGAGTTCGCATTAGAGACAAGATGAGCAATTATGACATCAGAAAGGCTCTTAATCAGACAGAAACTATCATGCAAAAAGTACATGAAAGACAACACACCAGTGGCTTGGTCATGTACCCTGGACGGATAAAAACAGGATTGCTAATATCGCATTGCATGGAAGAGTAGAAGGTACTGCAAAAAGAGGACGTCCAAGAACGACGTGGATGTCATCAATGCTGGCGAGATCTGATGCTGGACCACAAGCTCTAATGACAATTGTGCAAGATAGAGACAGGTGGCATTTAGTGTTGACTCATGTGAAAGCCCACGCTGTAAAGTGCAATAAACTGCATGGAGATATGGCAAAGAAGAAGAAGAACTAACTTTCAGGAGGGTGTACTCATTTTTGCAACAAAGCATTTTATCACTTTGATAAGATTATCTTATTTTCCTGAATAATTTTGACATGCTTCTTTGGTAACTGATCAAGCAGACTTTCTGGAACATTATATCTCTAAAGAACTCTAACACATATTCTAATTAAAGAGTATTTGCTGTATAATGCCGAGTTCACACTGCACGATTTTCAAACTCGTCGGATCGCGGTTGTTTTCACACTGCAAGACTATCTGGGGTAGCATTCAGTCGCTGCTGTGTTCACATTGCACGATGGATCGGCGACAGGGGGTTTCACATTGCACGATTTCACAATAGGAAGAATCGCCGACAACTCTGTCTGATCCGCAAACTACGTTTCACAACAAAACACATGCGAGAAGTGATAAGGAAATAACGCGAGAACCCGCGTGCGTCAGACGGAGTTCTCGAGCGAGACTGGAAGTATTAAAAAATATATAGCCCGCAAATTGTCTGTGAGCTGATTTCCAGCTACAGAAAAACAGATTATGCAGGAGGGAGATGCAGGGAACAGGGATTGTGTGTTCTGCAAAGAGAGGTAAACAATTTTGCAGTACGTTAACTGTTATGCTGATGTTGTGGCTGGTCAAGCAAATGTTTGTGCTTGTTTCTGTATGATATTGTACATATTAAAATACTGATATTCTGGTCTATAACTCCTCCCCGAACTTCCCTCTGCCCTGTATCTTTATCTCTCATTGGCTGAAGGTCATCGCCGATGTATTTTTCAGTCAGAACTCATTCACACAGCAGGATTGTGAATTGCCGACAGCTCCAGATATTTAGCATGCCAAATATTTCATGGGCGCCGGCGACGCATCGTCGATTCCCACAGATCGCCTCTTTGATCATTCACACTGCCCGATTGTCACTCGCGTGAACGAGCACCGATTTGCCTCCGATCTCGGGCATTTGTCGGCGATTTATCAAAACCTGTCGGCGAGTGAAAAATCGGGCTATAATCGTGCAGTGAGAACTCGGCATAAGTTTGTTAAGTTTCAGAAGTGGTATACTCATTTATGCAGTAACTATACTCATCTATACTGTAACTATCAGAGGTGGGACCAAGTCATTCTTTTCAAGTCACAAGCAAGTCTTCAAGTCAAAATCCCAAGTCCTCAAAGAGTTAAAGTTAATGAGATAATTAAGTAACTAATTAAATGATGATTGAGCATTAGTAATGAACACCTGATGTTAACAATCAACATCACTGAAGAAAAGAGAAACACAAGAACTACAACTGACTTCAGCCACAGCATTGGATGGAATCAACTGGGGGAAAAAAAAAAACATTGCCACCATAATTGACCGTTCGCAAAACCCGCCCACCCTTAGTTACTGTTGCCATGACCGACAAACAATGCCGCTCTCACACTACACACGTTCTCACGCAGTGAAAAATACATCGCAGAGCAAAGAGGAAACTGACAAAACACCAACAGAGAAGACAGAGCAGGTTACTTCTGATATGAAACAAGGTCTCAGGACCCTCAGCTTTTAAACTGTCATTTTTAAAGAAATTCAGAAAATAAATACCGTTGTGTGGCTCTTCAATGTGTCGTGACAGATCGCTGTATTGCCTCAGTTCAAACACGTGAACCGATCGTCTTTTCATATTTACTTAAAGCACGAAATAAACATGAATAAACATCAGAAAGTGTTTTATTTCAACCGCGGAACAGACCATTTTTCAAGTTTAAGTCCACCGAAGTTAATCTGCTCTCCTGTCTGATTTGTGGTTAAGGCTAACGTTAGGATACAGCTGCGGCTACTGGGCATGCGCATTTACATTTACATATTTTCCGAGCCGACAATATAACGTGAAACCTATGAAAATGGTTTTAAAAAGCACATAGCGCCATAGTTTCATCACTTTAGAGTGCCGCAGTGACGGTCTTTTTGCAGTAAAGGACCTGTCATAGTTTAATGAGTGGGAAGATGACATGAAGCAACATGAGGTTAGCTGCATTGAAAACAGATGAGCGCATATGTGCATATACAGCTCCCGATCGGGACGAAGTTCATGGGATTTTGTCCGCAGAATGATAAGAGCACACGTTTTTAACATATTATTTTATTATTTAACACTCAGTATTTAATTTAAGCGCTGCAAGCCATGCATACAGCGCCGGACATGACAGGTTTTTTGTTATGTAAAACAAGTACTTTAAAGGAATACCTTAGTTTATTGCCATTACCGTGGCAACCAACAACAGCACAGCTTAACCCTCAGCACATATTTATATTTAGTTATATTGAAAAAGTTTCAATTCAGTCGATCTTTTTTTACCCCGTTTTAACATGCATTTCTATGGAGACCTGTCGTATCTGTCGGGCAAGATGGCGGATAGCAGCGGCGGCACATAATCTCTGCGTTCTGATTGGTCAGATCGCCTGTCAATCAAGCTCTTTGCGAACGGTCAGTTGTGGTCAGTGTTTGCTTTAGTTTGTCTCTTAAGCCTTTTAATAGTTCACAATAATTTGTTTCTAAGCAATTGCAGTATTGTTTCACAACAGATGTTTGTGTAAAAAAAAAAAAAAAAAAGAATTTGTTAAACAAATACAACTTTTTTTTTTTGCAAGTTCAATGTTATGTCTTTATGTGATGATGAGTTACTGCTTGAGTAATTTTTTTCTTGTGTCTTTATTTCTTTTCCTTCCGCCCTCCTTTTTTTTGCTGGTGACGTACGGATTGGTCGTCTCACCTGTCAGTCATTCGGGACAAGCTGATTGGGTGTAATGAAGGGAGGGGGCTGTTCTTCAGTTGTGCTCGCTGATTGACGTTCAGCATGCTATATAAGGAAAAGCCAGTGTATCAGAGCAGATGGCTTTTGTGAACTTGAGCTGTGATATTTTTTTCCTTTGTTTTTTTTTTTTCTTTTTCTTTGTGGTTGGTTTAGTTGTAACGTGCTTTGACTGTCATGTACAGTTTACCTATTTGGCTGTCCTGAAACTCATCTGTTATATTTGAAAGCTTTAAATAGCTTTTCAAAGATCTGTTAAAACTGGATGGAGGTGAAGGCGTAGGTAAGTCATGTCACGTGACATACATGGTGCACATTTAGGTTGATTTTTGTTGTTTAGACACACTAGGCTAGGGATTTGTGCCACCTTCTGTATTTATGTTTGGTTAATTAGTGCAGTTGTTATGAAGTCTCAGACATTGGACATGCTTTTCTTTTTCATATTTTTCTTTATTTTAGGATTAGATCAAAATGGGTTAGCAAGATTTATTTTGGTTTTGTTGTGTTTTTTTCTTTGGCACAATCCAGGTTCCCTTCATCCTCCCCAGTTTTCTAACATTTGTGTCTCATTTTCTTTGTGAACGGATTTATTTTCTCTTTTGTAAATAATTACATTCTCTACTTTCACATATTCAATTATGTTTGTAAATAAGCGTCACAGTCTTCAACAATAAAACAAGTTTGCTTGATTTAGTCTCCGGCATATAGTTACTTTCATTCACACACAGAGTGTAATCCCAACAGTGGTCCAATCTCGTTTAATGTTCCACTTCTTAGTCCTTAGATATCTAACAACCCAAAAAGGAGAGAGCGAAAGAAAGAAAAAAGCTATTTTGACTCAGGCTTTTAGACATGATCACTTATCACACGATCCTCAACAGTGGTGACAATAATTATTCATGCTGCAGTGCATGATGGGAGTTTTTACTATGGTGTTACCCAGCATCCATTGCAGCATGAAGCATTTTGTTGATTGGCACCACTGTTGAGATTCATATGCTGGTTTTTCATGTCTGTGTGTGTCTAAACAGTACTAGAGTTAAAATTTTTGTATGCGTTACGTAGATTTAGAATTTGTTCATTGTAACTATTAGAGAGACTCTCTGCTTGCATGCTGTAGCCTCTCAGGATTGGCAACGCAAAAACTTAACATACAAATAAACACCATCGTACACAAGCCATTAATATTTCCTCACTGCTTTTCAAGACCACATGCATTGCTACAGAGAGAGCTCAAACACAGGAAGTCAAGAGTCCAACTAAAGCAAACACTGATCTCCATGATGGTGGCATCATTTTAACCAATAAAACATCCACGTCTGATCCTCTGTAATTCTCAATAACAGCAGGTGTTCATCACTAACGCACAATCATCATTTAATTAGTCACTTAATTATCTCATTAACTTTAACTCTTTGTGGACTTGGGATTTGACTTGAGATTTGCTTGGGACTTGAAAGGAATGACTTGGTTCCTCCTCTGGTGAAATCAGCTGCTGAGTTCATGGTTGGAATAAACATATGGCAGGACTTTTACTTTCTGACCCCTGGACTTTACACATCTGAACTAAAAACATGTTTAATATTTAAAAGGGTTGAATCAGTATTGCTGTTTCTCACCCAGTGATCGCCGTCTTCTCTTTGAAAGGAAGGGACACGCCGGTGCTAGAGGAAAATTCATTAGAATTAAATTAGCATATGATACTCTAATGTGTGAAGGGGAAATTTACTGAATTAGGTAAGTGCAGTGCTATTTCAGCATTGCTCTTACCAATTTACATTATCTTGCCCATGAAATCCACTTTCCTGCAAAGTTTAGCTCTAACCCTAATCAATGCCTGCTGATCATTAGAAAATCACAGGTAGTTGAGTTTCAGGGCAACATCTGACCCAGATAGCAACATATTGTCGGCCCAGAGCCGGCCCACATCTGGCACATGAGGAATGATGATCTGGGCCACATGTAGCGTGGAATGATGGCACTTGTGGGGACCGCTCCTGTTTGCCAGATCTGGGCCAAAAGCAGGCCATAGCAATGCCACATGTCAGCCAAGAGCAAAGAAATAAACCACACTGGACCTTATCTGAGCCACAAAATCTGTGTATATTAAATATGGAGTCATCTCAGCCTTAATAAGCCCATTAACAAGCAGAAT
>JAFVLL020006856.1:131907-153039 GCA_021397915.2 Tor tambroides
GGTGCGAGGGCCCTTTCATCGCTGCTTGCAGCTTTAATCTAGATCTGTAGTGCTTTGATGATTTCTATATTGTTGCAGTTCTATGATGTGAGATGACAACGTGAAAAAACTTTATAAACCACTTTTATAAATGTTTCATACAGAGGCTTCAATTCAGGCATTAATAGACATGAAGAATCAGCATGTGATTCTCAACAATGGTGACAAAGAAAATACTAAAACAATGCAGTTGCATTGTTTTGATTGGTGCACCCAGAATGCACTGCAAAATGAATCTGTCAGATGATTGTCACCATTGTTGAGATTCATATGCTGATTCTTGATGTCTGCGTGTCTAAACAGTACAGCTGTTTCACCCTGGTGTGCAAAGTGTTTTTAAAGTTCTTCATAGTATTTCATTAGCATTCATTTGTGCTCAATGAGATAAACTAAATTGCACATTACCACTGATACCATCAGTAAATCAGGATATATAGCAACCAAGCCTACCAAGTAACATCAAATATAACCTCTTGGCTTTTCTTGCCATAACAAATGTTTCATAAACACACTTATAGAAACCAGAATAAAACTAATGTTAAAAAGTCAAGGGTCAAGAGCCCAACTAAAACAAACGTTAATCTCCACAAACGGAAACGATTTTCCTTTGTGTTTTTGAAAAGTTTTGTGTACAGATGACAATACTGTCAAAACGATCCCTGTTCACACTGTATTATGCACAGGCTATAAGTGCAGTATGTGTGCAGATGCTTAGTGTTTATTTACAAAGTGACATTGAACAAGGATCGTTTTCACAGTGTTGTTGTCTGCATGCAAAACTTTTCCAAAATACAAAGGAAAAACTTTTTCATTTTTAGTACAGTGTTGTCGTGTAAATGTACCCTAAGTTTGACATCCCTGATCTAGAGGAAACTTCCTACAAAGTACATGAATATGAACTGAATGATTTCTGTTTTAGCACAGGACAGTATCCTTCAGCTATTTTCAGTTTGAGATACGAGCAGCTCAAATACCTCAAATAAGTCTCATGATCCATGTTTGTTGATTAGTAAATGATTTGACAAAACTGGTCACTCCTGTGGACATGGTTTTAATTTTTATCATAAATTTTGAAAGCATTTTCAAATACAGATCTACCTTCTTCAGATTTATTGGGGTGTAGTTGTGAATAATGGCCTTGATTTCCAGTTGTTCACCACGCACAGCTGAGTAAGGAATCTTGAGGTCAATGAAAAAGCTCTTAAAGACGACCAGCTCCTCAGGTTCTGCCACACAGATGCCTTTGAGGAGGAACACAGACACATAGAAAAATTTAAAGCAGATCCTGGATGATGATGATGATGATGATGATGATGGTAATGTTTTTCATAGCATGTATCCTGCATTTGCAGCTTCACCTTACCAAGTGTTGGTGACAGACTGACAGCCAAGATCTGCCAGGTAGTGATAGAGTCTTTCAGGAAGATCGCTTTATCTGTGTTTGATGTTGTTCCACTGGAATATGAGGAAGTGACGAATGGAAAAGCATCATCAAGCTTCATATATCCAGCAAAGACCAACTGGATTCATTTCAATACAATACTGTTGTCTAAAGAAACACAAAATCTTACTTACCAGTGGGTTCCTCTGCAAGCAGGTAGCTCAACCTCCTCCCAAAGCCAACTCTCAGGGAACTGCGTACGTGACACAATATTTTCAGAGTCTGTATAATAATCGTCATCATCTTCACCTGTTGTAACAGATTAGAAAAATGTGAGAGAACAGACCAATCATTCTTTTTCTTCCCTAAAAGTGTCTGTGCAAAAAAACCGTAGGTCTAGGTGGCACTAGTACATTTGCATTTTAGTTCAAAAGTCTGAAACTATAAGCACAAGAAACAAAATTTGAATTTCCCCTGGAGTCAAGCTCTACAAAGTTTATATGTACAATTCCACTGCACCCTGAACAATTTTTCCACCATTTAGAATTTTCTGAAAAAATGTAATTGTTTGAACTCCTCCAAGACTATTTGTCCAATTCATATGACACCTGGTGCCATCTGGAGACCTAATGTCAAAATGTTTTTGGGAATATTGCAAAGCATTGCAAATAATTAAATAGTCTGACATCACGCAATTTTATGAATTCACCTATATCTGCTGAATGCAATGTCCAAACTAAACAAAGCTTGATAAACAGACAACAGGGCGTTCTGAGGACACACACCAAGTTGAGCCAAACTCTGGCAATAGGGTTTGCTACAACTGAAAAACCTTTGAACTCCACAGCCATGTCATCAGTCACATTTATGTTCATTTTTAGAATTTATACTAATAATTATTTATATTAATCTTCATTCTTCAATCACAATCCATTTTTGCTATGATCACAATTACTATTTTCTAGTAATCCCTCGCTGTCTGAGTGTCCATCAAAGTACGAACGCAACTCTAATGACACTGGTGTGATCACTCCAGGAATCAGCCTAGCACAGTGTTTCTCAAACCTGACCTGGGGACACCCACAGCACATTTTGTATGTCTACCGCACAGGCAAAACCCAGTACAACCCTGCGTTCCAGTTAATTTTTTAATGCCCTTTACTCGCTAATTTTCCTCCATCTCGTTGACTCAGATGTATGTCATTGATTACATTATTATTTATTTACATTTATTTCTGTCATGACAACACTTGGGAGATTTTAGCATGGTAATGAATATGACAATGTTAATGTATTTGGTTTTGGCGGAATAGATCTGCTACATTGCTGCTGCAAGCAAGTACAGGAACTTGCTACTGCCAATGCATACGGCGATATGGTGCTGTGAGTCTTTAAGGGTGTACTCACACTAGGCACGGTTACCTTGAACTGAGCCCGAGTGCGATTGTCCCCTCTCCCGACTTCCCCACTGGCCTGCGCTCACATTGCACTTTATGTCCCGGGCCAGAGCACGCTTTATGCTGCCTTCAAGTGCTATCAGAATTATCGTAAATACGAGTTTCATAATCAGAAATTGGACATGAACGGCCTCTCAAATAATATTTACATAAACTTTAAACATGTTGGAGGGACAACGATTGCTGCTGTCAATGCTATTCTTTATTTATTTATTTTTTTCAACAATTATTACATTACCTTGTCTTGTTGTTAAAGTAGTGCCTATTTATAGCCTATATAGACAGTTGAAGCATATTGTATGTATTATAAACAGTGAAAAAAGCATGTATTTGAGCAAAATTCCAGAATCTTCAGCAAGCTGACTATCTAGCGCAGTGAATGTTTATGGCAGTGTTACTCATTGCACGGCTCACCAAGTGTTACTTTGTGGCTTGCATGGCAGTAAATAATATGATCATATGATCTTGTAGTCAATACAGATATTTCATAAAAACATTAAAAACAAGCAGGGCTATAACATAACCCATTAAAAAAACTCACACCGTGTCTACACCGGACACGAGTGGCGCGATGCGACACAATCCCCATAAGTAAACTGATGCCTCGTTCTATTTATGACAAACTGTACTGACACTACTTTCAAATGATTTGCAAATGTCTCTTTGTCACGTCAAGTGTAGACAGACTTTTAGCAGAATTTTAGCGCAGCGGGGCGCGGCACGACAACTGTTGCGATCGTTGTAGACACGGTCAGACAGTGTCTGCTCTATTACAAATAAATTATATTTTTAAAAAAATACTAGTGATGATGAGATGAAGCTTCATGAAGCATTAAGCTTTTCAGCCAAGTGGTTCACAAAAGGGTTAATTTCTGGAGGCTTCATTTGCTCACAATACCACCTGGTGGCCAAATAGTGTAAAACAAGCAGCTATATTACAGACAGAGGTGTGTAGTCCAGGGGTCAGAAATTAAAATCCTGCCATATTTTTGTTCCACCCATGAACTCAGCAGCTGATTTCACCAGAGGAGGAACCAAGTCATTCCTTTCAATTCAAAAGCAAATCTCAATTTAAATGCTAAGTCCTCAAAGAGTTGAAGTTAATGAGATAATTAAGTGACTAAATAAAAGGTGATTGTGCATTAGTGATGAACACCTGCTGTTATTGAGAATCACAGAGGATCAGATGTTGATGTTTTATTGTTTAAAATGATGCCATCATCGTGGAGATCAGTGTTTGCTTTAGTTGGGCTCTTGACACTTGACTTCTGTGTTAGATCTCTCTCTGTACGTGGTGTTGTAAAGTACAGAGATCAGTGCTCTAAAGCGAGCAGCTATGCATTTGTATGACTAAAGCAGGGGTGCCCAAACTCGGTCCTGGAGGGCCGGTGTCCTGCAGACTTTAGCTCCAACTTGCCTCAACACACCTGCTGGGAAGTTTCTAGTATGCCTAGTAAGAGCTTGATTAGCTGCTTCAGGTGTGTTTAATTGGGGTTGGAGCTAAACTCTGCAGGACACCGGCCCTCCAGGACCGAGTTTGGGCACCCCTGGACTAAAGAATCATCAGATGCTGGCCTGATTACATTCAAAACAACTTATTTCATTTATATGTTTAGATTTTGAATAATCAACACTGTAAAACTACAGCATGCAAGGAAAGCATTGCTCTAACAGTTATAATGATTTAGTTTTAAATATACTGTACATAATGCATGCAAATATTTGAAGTCTTATTCTAACTAGACACACACAGACATCACGAACCAGCATATGAATCTCAACAATGGTGACAATCAACAAAATGCTTCATGCTGCAATGCATGCTGGGTAACAACATAGTAAAAACTCCCATCATGCACTGCAGTATGAAAAATTGTCACCACTGTTGAGGATCATATGATAAGTGTTCATGTGTTAAAGCCTGAGCTGATACAGTCCCCCCCAATATTTAAGCATTACAATGGTGTTTGTTTAACAGGTCTTTCTTCACAGTTCAGTAATAATGATTTATCAGATGATTTAGAAGCAGAAAGTATAAGCTAACCTGTTACCTCAAGCTTTCAAATTCAGCAATGCATAAATGTTTTCTGTGTAACATTATTGCAATTGCTTAAAAGCAAATCACTGTGAGTTATTAAAAGGGTCAAGAGCCCAACTAAAGCAAACATTGACCTCCATGATGATGGCATCATTTCTGCTCTCCCGGACAAACAGGGATTTTTCTAACTCTGCCGCCCTGTGTTTCACAGAAACCTGGCTAAATGGAGACATACCGGACAGCGGGCTATATCTGGCTAACTTCATGCTGATCAGAGCAGATCGCGACGCGGCGGGACGTGCTTTTACATCAATAAGAGGCGGTGTACAGATGTAACTGTGTTAAAGAAGATGTGCTGTTCAGATCTAGAAACGCTTTTCATTAACTGCAAGCCGTTCTATTCGGCGTGGGAGATTTGTTCATTCATTCTCGTGAGTGTCTACATTCCACCGCAAGCGCATGTGTGCTCGGCTTTACAGAAACTCGCTGATCAGATCACAGACACAGAACAACAACACCCGGACACTGTTTTAATCATTCTCGGGGACTTTAATAAAGCAAATCTCTCCCACGAACTGCCAAAATACATACAGCATGTTACATGTCCCGCCAGAGACAGTAATATATGGGATCACTGTTACACAACAATAAAAGATGCATATCACTCTGTCCCACAGGCAGCTTTAGGATTCTCTGATCACTGTTTGGGTCATCTTATTCCAACCTACAGGCAGAAACTTAAATCTGCAAAGCCTGTATTAAGAACTGTTAAAAGATGGACTAATGAAACAGAGCGGGATTTACAAGCCTGTTTCGACCTTACTGATTGGACTGTTTTTGAAGCTGTTTCCAACGATCTGGATGAGCTCACAGAGACTGTAACATCTTATATCAGTTTCTGTGAGGATATGTGCATTCCTACCTGGACTCATTTAACCTACAACAACGACAAACCATGGTTCACTGCTAAACTCAGACAGCTCCGTCAGGCCAAACAAGATGCTTACAGGAATGGGGACAGAGTCTTATATAAACAGGCCAAATACACTGGAAAAGCAGATCAGAGTGGCGAAAAGGAATTATTCTGACAAGCTAAGGAACAAATTCTCTTCCGGTGATTCTGCTTCAGTGTGGAAAGGTATGAAAGATATCACCAGTTACAAGACACCATCCCCCAGCACTTTGGAGAATCAACAACTGGCAGACGATCTGAATGAGTTCTACTGCAGGTTTGAAAAAACACCCCACACCCGCCCTGAACACCTCTCCACACAACCATTCACACCTCCAGCAACCCCCCTCTCCCCCACACCTACAATTCAGATCAGTGAAGAAGATGTGCGCCAGGTCTTCAGAAAGAACAAAAGAAGGAAAGCACCAGGCCCAGACGGTGTGTCACCAGCCTGCCTAAAAATCTGTGCTGACCAGCTGGCCCCCATCTTCACACAGATCTTCAACAGATCACTGGAGCTGTGCGAAGTCCCCTCATGCTTCAAACGCTCCACCATCATCCCCGTCCCAAAGAAACCCAAAATTACTGGACTTAATGACCTGTGGCTCTAACGTCTGTGGCCATGAAATCATTTGAAAGACTGGTTTTGGCTTATCTGAAGGACATCACTGGTCCCTTACTGGACCCCCTGCAGTTTGCCTACAGAGCAAACAGGTCTGTGGATGATGCAGTCAACATGGGACTGCACTTCATCCTGCAGCATCTGGACAGACCAGGGACTTATGTGAGGATCCTGTTTGTGGACTTCAGCTCCGCTTTTAACACCATCATCACGGACACCCTTCAGAATAAACCAACTCAGCTCCCCCACCTCCGTCTGTCAGTGGATCAACAGCTTCCTGACAGACAGGCAGCAGTCAGTAAAGCTTGGTAAATTCACATCCAACACCCACACCATCAGCACTGGAGCTCCTCAGGGCTGTGTCCACTGCTCTTCTCCCTCTACACGAATGACTGCACATCTAAAGACCCCTCTGTCAAGCTCCTGAAGTTCGCAGACGACACCACACTGATCCGCCTCATCCAGGACGGTGACGAGTCTGCTTACAGACAGGGGGTGAAGGAGCTGGCTGCCTGGTGCAGTCTTAACAACCTGGAGCTTAACACGCTCAAAACTGTGGAGATGATCGTGGACTTCAGGAGAAACCCCCTGCTCTCCCCCCACTCACCATCATGAACAGCACTGTGACTGCAGTGGAGTCATTCAGGTTCCTGGGCACCACCATCTCCCAGGACCTGAAGTGGGACACTCACATTGACTCCATTGTTAAAAAGGCCCAGCAGAGGTTGTACTTCCTTCGCCAGCTGAGGAAGTTCAACCTGCCACAGGAGCTGCTGAAACAGTTCTACTCTGCCATCATTGAATCCGTCCTCTGCACTTCAATAACTGTCTGGTTCAGCTCAGCTACCAAATCTGACCACAGAAGACTACAGAGGGTAGTCCGAACTGCTGAGCGAATCATTGGTACAACCCTCCCTACTTTCCAAGAACTTTACTTATCCAGAGTGAGCAAAAGGGCTGGCAAAATCACTCTGGACCCCTCACATCCAGCACACTCCCTATTTGAACTGTTGCTGTCTGGTCGACGCTACAGAGCTCTGAGCACCAGAATGGCCAGACACAGGAACAGTTTCTTCCCTCAGGCAATCCAACTCATGAACACCTGACAATAATTGTGGAACACAAACTATTTATACACTTATACACTTGTTTATCTAACACACATACTTAGTCTACATTTCAAATTTGCATATAATATACCTGTACATACAAAACTGTCATATACCATATATTACAAAATTGTAATATACCTGTATATACAATTGTCAGTAATTCACTATTTACTTGTTCTATTTTTATTATTTTATTATCTGTGTTTTTGTTCTGTCACTGTCATTCTGTTGCACTGTGGAGCTTCTGTCACTACAACAAATTCCTCGTATGTGTAAACATACTTGGCCAATAAAGATCATTCTGATTCTGATTCTGATCATTTTAACCAATAAAACATCAACATCTGATCCTCTGTAATTCTCAATAACAGCTGGTGTTCATCACTCATTTACGCACAATCATCATTTAATTAGTCACTTAATTATCTCATTAACTTTAACTCTTTGAGGAATTGGGATTTGAATTGAGACTTGTTTTTGACTTGAAAGGAATGACTTGGTTCCTCTGGTGAAATCAGCTGCTGAGTTCATGGGTGGAACAAAAATATGGCAGGACTTTTACTTTCTGACCCCTGGACTATATCTTCTTGTTTTACACTCTTTGGCCACCAGGTGGTATTGTGAGCAAATGAAGCCTCCAGAAATTAACCCTTTTGTGAACCACTTGGCTGAAAAGCTTAATGCTTCATGAAGCTTCATCTCACCTTCACTAAAAAATACCTAAAACAGAAGCATTACAAGATGGAAATATAGACTAAAAAGATATTTACACTTGCTCTCTCCTTACGTCCATGACACTGACTCACTGTGGAGTTTCCAGTTTTAATCTTAACAGCTCTTAACGCTGAATGTGCACTTGGATGGTTAGCCTACATGATGGGCAAGTATAGAAAAAAAATAACTTAAAGTCTTCCCAGCATTAAGGTAATCCTGCTTTTTTTGTCATTAAGGGAAATTATTTTGTCTCAGTTACAAATTTAACTGGTAAATTATAAAGAATGATAGTCCCTTTTGTGTTGCATTGCATTGTATATCAGGGATGACAGATTGATAACCAGACATGCTATGTATGACTGGATGTCATTTTTGTTACTTGTGAAAGTGCGGTAAATGTAGCTCTCCAATTGACTTTGGCCCATGTGCGGCTCTCATGAAAAAAAACATAGTGAAGACCACTGGTTTATGGTTATCAACAGTGGAATATTATATTTTATTCTTTCCAACAACAAATCACTTGAAAACAACAAACTCATAATCATGGCTTCATAAATGGGAAATAGGAAGTTTCTGATAGCACATGAAAGCAGCAGAGAAGCACTCTTGTTCAGCACAATGGATCATTTTGTTAACGTTGTGGTTTATTATTTTGAGTCGTTCGGGATGCGGTGACACATGACCCTCGGTTCAGATCGCCTAGTGAGTACACCCTAAGTCATACTGCTGCTGCACAAATAGCACATAAAATAACCTATAGCGGATCTATACAGGTGGAGCTGGGGAAGGTGGAGGGTTTCAGAGGAACTCTGAAAATGCACTGCAAAAAGCTTGAGTGAATGCTAACCAGCCTTTTATATGTAAGGCAGAAAGCTCATTGACTGTGTATGCAACATGAATCAATCAGCTTATGCCAAGTTGTTTAACGCTGTGAATATCATCCTAAGTTACGTTAAGAACCCATCATACTGCGCCATTTAGAGTTTCATGAAAGAACTAAGCATTTCTGTCATGACAACTCTCGGGAGATTTTAGCATGGTAATGGATATGGGGGGGGGGGGGGGGGTTGGTGTTAAAGAATTGTGTTATAATCACCCCTACAAATACAAATCATTATATACACTATAAACTCTTTAAAGGAGATATATATGTAGATGTTTGTGGAGGGATGATCATTTTTAAATCATACCCTATTTATTGCATAAAAATTTAGGGGTGGATAATTTTATCAGTTGTTTATTAGTCATGCAACAATACATAACTACAATAACTTTGTGTAGTGCTATTATGAATGTTTTAGCATGTTCTGTGAAAATTTAACTATACTGAATGACATACTGTAGTATAGACTTCTTCATGACTAGTTTTTTTTTTGTATTTCATTTCATTCTGTAACCTACTCGTTCTACAGATCTGCGTGTATTAGTGTTAAATCCTACTGTTTTTGATTTGCTTTTTTGATTACTGTCAGTTTAAGTGCTGCCGATGCAGTGTTGCCAGATATTGCTACTTAAAGGAAGAAACAAACAAACAAAAAAACTAAAAATAAATAAAAATAAACCAAAATTATTTCCAATCTTTTGCAAATAAGATAAGATAAAGATATTGCTGACTCTAAACTGCAACTTCCTTTAGTTTATTAAGTTTCTAAAGTGTTAAATGAAAGGGGTCATATGATGCGATTTCAAGTTTTCCTTTCTCTTTGGAGTGTTACAAGATTGTGCATAGATAAGATCCCTGAAGTTGCAAAGAAGCTTTCCTGTAGCTCAAATAGCAGAGCATGGCGCTAGCAACGCCAAGATCATGGGTTCGATTCCCAGGGAAAGCAAGCACTGAAGAGCTGATAAAATGTAAAAACTGTAACTTGAATGCAATGTAAGTCGCTTTGGATAAAAGCATCTGTTAAATGCATAAATGTAAATGTAAGACTCTGCCGCCACCCTGACGCAGCTGTGTCAGGGTGTTTCTATGTGAAAGCAAAAGCACTTTATTTGGCCTTCCAAAAGTAGATGCCTTTAGGAACCATTAAAATTACTTACAACAGAAGAGCAACGCATTTTCAACACATGGACGACCTTTTCATGAACCTAGGAGAGGAGGTAATTCTGACTTTGCTATGACAATCTGGCGCTTCTGAATCAGCGACTGTATGTTTTGTTATTAGTTTAAGTATTTGCTATTGACTGATTGACTGATTGTTCAAACGCGGAGTTTTGCGCATCGTATGTGTGTGAGAGAGACTCACAGCGCAGCATCGTTTGTGTGTGTGTGTGTGTGTGTGTGGGCTCGCCGGGGCCGGCTCCAGGCATGGGCAGGGGTGGGCTGAGCCCACCCAAATGACTGTCTTGCCCGCCCAATCAGAATTAGATAAAGATTGCATTAATTTTTTGTGCAGTGATTTAAACCGATCTGAAGCGGACTGTATTTTGAGAAGTTTAAGATATAGCTGGAGACTGCCCCAACAGTCAAAATAACTCCAGAAAATTGCAACATTTTTCTTTTATTAGCAGATAGTAAGGCGCCACGCACTGAAAGCTGACAACGGGAAGAAATATTTGCGCGCTATCACGGAGAGTTTGCGAGTTAGGCGGAGTTTAATACATGATTATGTATCATAGCCTACCACTGAAATTACCTGAGCAGTATAATTAATGTTCTAAAAAAAAAAAAAAAAGGGCTGAGTAACGCAAGACCTCACGAGACCTGGTGCGTGATCTAAGATGGCGGCTCCCGTCTGCTAGACTGTAAACAACTCCAGGATTAATCATTCGAATACCTATACTTTTTTTCTCTTTTTTCTCTCGTCTCTTCACCCACTTCTTTCATCTCGCTTTCCCCCCCGTTTCAAAACTGGACTATACCATTTTACAACCTGGATTATCTCAAGGATTATATCGACGCACACTACAACACACTCTGCTGCACCATGAACAGGGACAAACCAGATCACAACAAAAAAAGTAAAGGTAACTCCACTCCAATCTCCAAGAGACCTCGTCCCGATTCACCTTCCAGTCCAAGTAAAACACCATCCACATCACCTAAACCGCCGTGCTGCACTGAGGTAAGCGACATTCTAATCTCCATCGAAAATAAACTTTCCGGACTTGATACCAGGCTCGCACTTATTGAAGTTATACACAAGGATTTCCAGGAATTGCGGCACAGCTTAGAATTCAGCCAAGAACAGATAGACACTCTCACTAAAGAAAATAACTTTTTAAAGGATTCAGTTCACGCACTTACCACTCAACTCACCTCCGTCGCCGCAGAATACAAAACCATGAAAGAAAACATTTTGGATTTGCAAACGCGCAGCATGAGGGACAATTTAGTTTTTACAGGCATCCCGGAACAAACTCCAGACGACCCCGAGAAATCAGTCAAGGACTTTATGATAAAACAACTCAAACTACCAGCTGAAACTGTACAGATCATCACCTTTCACCGTGTTCACCGTATCAGATCTCAAAACAACAACAACAGACCACGACCGATCATCGCAAAATTCGAACACTATAAACACAAAGAACTGGTTCAGAGGCAAGGCAGACAACTTAAAGGCACAAACTACGGTCTCAACGAGCAGTACCCAAAGGACATTCTCGAACGTCGAAAGCAACTTTTCCCAATCCGAAAACAGAAAATAAATGAAGGAAAAAGAGCAATCATTACAGTGGACAAATTATACATAGATGGACAACTATATCGCGATAAGGACATTACCCCCTGGCTTTTCTGAACATTTCACTCCCGATAATCTGATCTAAACTCTCTCTCTCTCTCTCTCTCTCTAATATATAAGATGTGCTCTTGTTTTTGCACCTAGGTCTCGTGCCCCCCCTCCCATGTTCCTCCTTATGTTTGCATTTAATGGTTTTTGTTTTGTTAGTGTTCTCCTGCTGTGTACATTCTGTCAATTATGTATCTGTAGTTTTGTCAGTTTGCCAACAACATTGCGTTGTTATACACACACACATATGCACTGCTGTATCCTTTCAAATACATACACTCACATTTATACATTTACAGTACTAACAGGCCCACACATTAATATATATTTCTGTTCACTTTTCATTAAAACATGTCAACTATCAATTTTGTAACCTGGAACGTTCGTGGATTTGGTTCTCAGACAAAGAGGATTAAAGTTTTTAATCATCTAAATAAACTACAAGCCGACATATGCCTTCTGCAAGAAACACATCTATCAGAACTTGATATAACAAAATTAAATCATCAAAGTACAGTCATTTATTCTCGCTCACTACAACACAAAGAGGAGTATGCATTCTACAATACAAAAAACTTTATTTGTTCATAACACCACCGTTATAGACCCAGAGGGGCTAAACACTCCCAATTTCAATAATAGTCCAGTTACAATTGGCAATTTTATATGGCCCAAACACAGATGATCCATCTTTTTCAGACCTTCTTTTCGTCCATACATTTCCAAACTCTTTTCTAACTGTCCAATCATAATAGTAGGCAGATTTCAACACAAGTTCTAGACTCAACAATAGATAGATCTAAACAGGTTTAGCAATAAACTGATTCTGGAAACTGGCAGAAACCATAAAAACAGTTCATGAGTGACTTTGGTCTTGCTAAGAAGCATATACAGCATCCTCTAACGCTGTTAGAATATCTATTTTTCCTCATCAGTCCACCAATCATGACTCTACATTTATCTCTCTTTCTCACTCTAGTAACTTCATCATATCAAATATTTCTGAAACCAAGCATCCATCCAATAGTTATTAGTGATCATGCCCCAGTAACATTAAAATGGAACATAAATAGTCCACATAAACCCTTTACTAGATGGCGATTTAACACATCTCTTCTGAAAGACCATGACTTCGACAGTTATTTTAAAAGAGAGTGGGCATGCTTTCTAGAGATGAATGACTCCCCAGAATTATCTCCATCTCTTCTGTGGGAAGCAGGGAAAGCAGTACTAAGAGGAAAAATCATTTCATTCTCCGTTCACAAAAAAAGGAAAGAGAAGGAACAACAAGCAGAACTGGAACAAAAAATCAAAGAACTAGAAGACTCCAATATAAATAACCCAACAGAAAATACACAGGATACATTAAGAAAATATAAATTTCAGTTAAACGAATTAATCAATAAACATACCCAATTCCTAATACAAAGGCTAAGACAAGAAAACTTCCATCACAGTAACAAATCTGGTAATATTTGGCAAATCAAATCAAAAGCAAATAAAAGGAAAAAAACAACAATAGCAGTTATTACAGACACAGAGAGGTCCACCAATTCACCTGAAGAAATAAATCACAAATTTTTCAAATTTTTACAGTAAATTATATTCTTCGAAAAAAACACCGACTCAGAAAGACATCAATTCATTTCTCAACAATATCAACCTACCTCAACTTAGTAAAATAAATAAATATCCTTCTTGAACTCGTTAACAGAACATGATTTTTTTAATGCCCTTAAACTTATGCCGAACAATAAAGCACCAGGTCCTGATGGATACCCTGCTGAGTTTTACAAACACTTTTGGTCCACTTTATCACCACTCTTCATCAGAATGTTAAGTGAGTCACAACAAAAATTAAAACTCCCAGCTAATATGAATACTGCCACAATTTCACTTCTTCTCAAACCCAATAAAGATCCAAAATTACCATCAAGCTACCGTCCCATTTCTCTGATCAATGCTGACATTAAAATCATCGCCAAAGTATTATCCCATAGAATAGAAAAGGTCACACCGTCTATAATACACCCAGATCAAACCGGTTTCATTAAAGGTAGACTAGCATCCACCAATACACGCAGACTATTCAACTTAATGTACTACTCTTCAATTCAAAAAGCAAAAGCCATCATAGTCACTCTGGATGCAGAAAAAGCTTTTGACAGGGTCAACTGGAAATTCCTGTTTTCCACATTAGAGAGGTTTGGTTTTGGGGAGTCATTCATTAATTGGATTAAAATTCTATATACATCACCTTCAGCCACTGTCATCACTAATGGACTAACATCACGTAGCTTCACACTGCACCGCGGGACTAGACAAGGATGCCCACTCTCTCCTTCATTATTCACCATTTTTATCGAACCGTTAGCAGCAGCCATCCGCCAAAACAGCTACATTAAAGGAGTTCAAGTATTAAACATACAGCACAAAATCAGTCTTTACGCAGATGACATATTACTATATTTACAAGATCCCTTATCATCATTACAAGAAAGATTAAACTCATTGACTCTTTTCAAATATTTCTGAATACTCAATCAACTGAGTAAATCTGCTATACCATTACATTCCGCCAGTTTGGATGTGACATCCCAGACACCACCAATTCCTTCGTGCACCAATTTTCATAACATATCTAGGTATTAATGTTTCCCCCAGGCTGTCAGAGCTGTTTGGACTCAACTACACTCCACTACTTAAAACAATAGACGATGATCTTCAACGCTGGATGAACCTACCACTATCTATTATGGGCAGAATATCAGTAATTAAAATGACTGTACTCCCTAAATTAAACTATTTATTTACAATGACACCAACACAACCCACCCCTTCCTGGTTTAAATCACTAGATTCAATCATTACCAAATTTTACTGGAAAAACAAGACCCCAAGAATTAAATTGACTACCCTACAGAAATTAAGAACACAAGGAGGACTGGAAGCACCACATTTTTACCACTACTTTCTGGCCAATCAGCTCCAAAATATACACAAATGGATTCACCCTAACCCATCAGAAAGCACATGGCTAGATGTTGAACAAACAATTTGTAAGGACATTAATACTTCAGATTTACCCTTCTACAATCAGACAATCAAAAAGCATCATTGTTTTAAAATGCCGACAATAGCAGCAGCTCTGACAGCCTGGTGGAAATTCCATCAAATCACAAACTCCCCTCTTGCACCATCTAAATACACCCCAATTTGGAATAACCCAGATTTTACAGCTAACAAGAAGCCACTCAATTTACGCACATGGGCAGAAAAGGGAATCACACAACTTCAGCATATCTTTCATAATAATAACCTGGCACCATTCTCCCACTTGGTGCAGAGATACGGCATTGGGAGCAATTGTTTTTTGGAATACTCACAAATCAAATCATCAATTCAATCAAAAATTGACACTAGGACAATTAATCTAGACCTCCCCCTCCCAATATCAGCGCTAATTAATATATCTTCTTCAAAAAAACTACTCTCCAAAATATACAGAATTATATCAAAATCAGACAATACATTAGGTCTACCAAATGTTAAATGGGAATCAGATTTATCTATTGCCCCCTATTGCCGCCCTCTTCTGACACAAATCTGCAAAAATATTTACTTCATGACGAAAAATGCCAACTTTCAACTTATACAATATAAAGTATTTCATAGATTTCACCTTACTGGACGAAAATTATTTAAAGCTGGTTTTACTGAAACACTTACTGTACAATAAAATGTTCCTCAGACACCTATCTTTCACGCCATGGCATTGCACCCCAGTTAAAGAATTTTGGGAAAAATGTTACTGAGTCACTATCCAACCTTATGGGATGTCACATCCCATTGTCTCCTCCCTCTGTATATTAGGTGACACATCCATAATTAACTCAAACGATACAGATAGTAAATTACTCTTAGTGGCTCTAACTGACGCCAAGAAAACTATCCTCATGAACTGGAAATCAAGGAATACCATACATATTACATCTTGGAAAAACTTAATAACAGACTACATCTCCATGGAAAACCTGTCAACTTCCACTCAAAATAATTCAATAGAATTAAACCCCTCTTTGTTATCTCTCATAAACTTCCATCAATCATGAATCCATTGACCCTCTTTGTCTGAAGCCATCCTCAACAACACACCATTCATCAATATCTACACAAGATTTGGGGGAAGGGGGTTAGGAAGAGGTAGCAACAATGGCTAATATCAAACTAAATTAAAAATTTATAAAAGATTAAACTTCTTTATTTTATTTTTTTTTTTTTTATTATTATTTTTTTCCTTTCTCTTTCTCTATCCTTTCTGTCTCTTTCTGTTCTCTCCACTTTTGTTGTGTTTTTTTTTAATGTTATTATTTTTCCTCTCTCACTCTCTTTTCTTTTCTCTTTCTTTTTTCACGCCTCTGGGCCTCGGTTGGCTGTGGCATCTCAGTCCCTGCCCTGTGTGGTTCGGTTTAGTGGTTGGTGGGTGTGCTGTGGGGCTGTGGGTACCTTGTACCTCCAACCTGTACCAGCTTTGGCCTAGTTTTCTCGTCTGTGGCAGGTTCAGCACTACATGCCTTGTTTTTTTTTTAATGCATCACTAGACAATATACACACATCTATTATAAAACAAGCAAGGGAAGAGGGGAGAAGAGAAGGAAAGAAAGGGAAAGAGGGGAAAAAGAGGAAAAAAAATAAAATAATAATAATAAATAAATAAATAAATAAATAAAAATGCATATGTATATCAGACACACACAGGGTTAGTGGGACGTGAGCACGGGGGCCTGGACTACTGGACTGGCTCCACGCTGCACGTCACGCTTTTTTAATGCACAATATACTCAATACATAATACATATACATATGTAGGGTAAGCTGGCATGTGGGTGGCGTCCAGGGGCGGGACTTTGGGCCTTGTGCCCCGCAGCACCTCTCCTTGATGGCTCGTCTTGGGCCTAATTTATGCCTTGCTCACAGACAGCCTTATAATATCTTACTCTTTATAGCTTTATTATTATTATTATTATTACTACTATTACTATTACTTCATCATTACTACTACTATTACTACCATTATTATTATTATTATTATTATCATCATCATTATTATTACTATTTGTCCTCTTCCTGATCTTCCAACTTTCCCCTCATTTCTAATTGAATCAATTACTGTTATTATTTTTTTAATTTTTTTTTTATTGTTATCTATTTATTAATATTATTGCTGCTATTATTACTATTATTACTTATCTCCCTCACCCTCCATCCTCTAATTTGTTATTAATGCTATTATTATTATTATTATTACTGTTATCATTACTGTATTTTTTTTTCTTCTTTTTTTACTATTATGTCTGTTATACTTTATTTATTTATTTGTTTATATACCCCCACCCCCAACACCCAGTCACACTTACACACACACACACACACACACACACATACATATACACTCACACAAATGACGTTGGCTGTCATGTATGTTTTGTTGACCTTGGTTATTTTGTATTTGATTTGTCACCTGTAAATAGTATGTTTGTTTGCATAATAATAAAAAAAAAAAAAAAAAAAAAAAAAAAACGCGCATTCATTGCATGGACGGGGCAAGATAAGCGTTTAAAATGCATGTAGGCTATACAGTGCAGTTGAAAGCTTACCCCTTTTAACTTGTTGTTAATGCTGAATGTAAGAATAAAAACTGAAAGTAAATAACACTGAAATAAGAGCTTGTGCGATGAAAGTTGCATTTGTTACTATAGCAACAGTCGGCTGATGCAAACTATTCAACTTTTTTTTTTTGTCAAATTACACCATTGAATTTAAAGTTGGACTTCCATTTACGTGATTCATGTAGGCTAATTCATAATTCTTGTGACGACAATAGCGTTTTCTGTTTTGCGCTTTCAACATATTAGGAATACAACTAAAATTGAATGGGTATTTTAAAATAAAAATATTATTTGCAGTTCAGATTGATTACAAAAAAAATAAAAAATTCTTATTATTTATTTAGTTTCTTCATTACCATAGTGGTCTGGTCTTTATATTCTTCAAAACAATGGTCCCAACTATGTTCTAGACATTGGCTTTGTTTGGTAGGCTATAAATAGGCTAAAAAAGTTAGTTAAAAAGAATCATCAGTGTATGATCCAGAGAAAGAGAACAAGATAACTTTTTTTTAACTATTCAATAAAGAAAAAAAGTTTATTTTGTTGTGAAAGTGCATGATATTCTAGGCTGCCCATGAAATAATTTTTTGTTCAGTGTACATATAATAACCTATAATTAATATAGTTAATATAGCAGTTTTATCCACAGTATAAATGATAAAGATAACCCCCCCATTGTTATTGTAAAAAAAAAAAAAAACTTTACCTGTTAATGATATTTGCAAAGTTGAAGCAGGAATTTACTGTGCGAGCTGTTGCGGTAATAATATTGAATCAGAATTTGCTAAGCTCCCATATGGCAAAAAAATAAAATAAAATTGTGGCCAAAATATATTTTAAATATATGCTAAATATATGTTGCAAACAGTGAAGCTCAATGAAATATATTTTTGAAATAGTAAATATATTTAGTTTCAACCATCATATACCAAAATATATTTCTAAATGTATTTCTGTGGCAAGAAAATGCATTTTTTGGACTGAAATATACAGAGGTCAAAATATATTTTTTAAATGCTTTTTAAAAATATATTTATATGTGGACAAAACAATATTGGTAGAAAATATATTTACATAAATATATTTTAGCAATTTTTTTTTTTTGGCCATTTTTTTTTTTTTTTTTTTAAATATATTTTAAATGTAGAAATATATTTTCAAAAATATACAAAAACGTATCAGTAGAAAATATATTTATGTAAATATATTTTGAAATATATTTTACCAAATGTATTTCTTGACCTTTTTTGTCAATTTTTATTTTTACAATATATTTTGAAAGTATAAATATATCTATTTTTTAAAAATACATATTTTAAATATATTAATATATTTTCAAAATAAACAGTCATTTCCCCACTCATTTAAAATTTTATGCAAAACGCTATAAAATTACTAACATCTGTAAAATTAACAATTCAGCTGTTATTTTAAGTATTATATCATTATAATTCCCATTTTTATACAGTTAAATACTGTATTATTCATAGAGTATTTCTCTTTTTTTTCTTAAATTTAATAAATGTATGTAAAAATAGCAATTATAATTTTATAAATTATAATTATAAATACTTTTTTCTCACTTCTGCTGACTGTCGTAGGTGGATGCCATTCCGGGCGGATGAATGAATGCGTCGCGCATGCACGCCCCTGAGATATGCTAGTCTCGCGAGTTTGTTTACAGGAGCAAAGAAAGCAAGGTTTCCTTACTTCAGTCTCCTCTTGGCTTATATCAAAATCCTCCTACATTTTTCTTTACAAATCTTCATTTTGTGCTTCTAATTTGTGACCGGCGTTTTGTTTTGCTGTCTCTCCTTCGCGCTTCCACGTTTGTCACTTCCGGGCGACGCGTACATCCTACGTCATCCACCCGGAATGGCTTGCACATATACCAGTCAGCAGAAGTGAGAAAAAGTATTTAGAACATTTTAAATATGGATATTTTTCTTACAAAAACACATCGATTTGCTACAGGAGGCCTTTATTCACCCCCCGGAGCCGAGTGAGGCACATTTTATTATGCATGCATGCACTTTATTTGACTACTTTTGGACTGTTGAACAATAACACCCACTTACTCCCATTCTAACGCTTGGAAGAGCAAGGAAAATTTTTAATATAACTCCAGTTGGATTTGTCTGAAAGAAGAAAGTCATACACACCTAGGATGCTTGAGGGTGAGTAAAACATGGGCTAATTTTTTGGGTGAACTAACCCTTTAAAGCATTGGACGTTTTGGGCAAATGAGGTAACCCCCAATTCACTTTACTGTTCTAAAATCCGTGACACATTCACATACATGAACTAGATAACCACTTGCTGCTGCTGGTGCTGCTGTTATATGAACACGATATGCTTTACTCCTCAATACTCATCATTACTCCTCTCTCGATTAACCTGCGCATAGTTTTACAACTTTTATGTTTTCTAGTTTAGAAATGTAAAACTGACGAACGCAATAATGCACTGAAATACGAAGTGAGACCGTTTACTTATCTAGCTGTTGTGTTTCAGAGGACCTCTGAAAGCATGCTGCAAAAAGCTTGAGTGAATGCTAACCATCCATTTAAATGCAAGCCAGAAAGTGCATTGGCTGCATATGCAACATGAACCAATCAGCTTGTGCCAAGTTGTTTAATGATGTGGGTATCATAAATTATGTTTCTGTCAGGACCACTATCATCAAAGATACTGACAACTAGCATACAGTTTGGATTGGCAGTATGATTCTGTTCTGGGCAAGAATTCTCTGCATATCCATGCAGTCTAGCATGGATAAGAGCAGGGAAAGCAGCAATAATCCCCCAAGGTAAACAGAACAGAACAATGTAAATGTATAGCAGATATCATTAGGTTCAATAATTTAATGTACATTATAGAAATTAGTCTCATTCAATGAGAATCAGAAGGCTGAATGCTGACTGACAAGAGGAGTCGTCGGGGATGGAGGTGGGTAATTAGCTATTGAACAACGCAAAGCTGGTGATAATACTGAAGGACCTTATATATGAGTGCTGTGATAGGTGTTGCATCTCTATAGGTAGACGTGGATCAGCTGAGAGTCAGCTGATGTGAGCTTGACTAACGTGACCTGCCAGAACTGACGGTGACGCTAGATTAAGAACCAATAAGATTGTGCCATCTAGAGTTTCATGAAAGAACTAGGCATTTATTTAAATTTTTCCCTCAAGATTTTGTTTGATGCAGCATTCTTTGTCTATATAGGTCTCCTTGGGCTATTTTAAATAAATTTTAAAAATCACTTATATATCATAGAGTTGTTTGGGGTGGGGATAAATTAAACAGACTGGCTAAGGAAGCAGACAGACTGGCTAAACCGACCGTCTGCTAGCCGCCTCACATCACAGAAGTCAGTTAATTCTCAGCACATAGAGACTCCTTCACCTAGATATC
>JAFVLL020006857.1:0-28151 GCA_021397915.2 Tor tambroides
CCTCTATAATTTGATGAGAGTCACTGCAAAGTCCATTTCTCTGTGTCAAAACCGATAAAGTTTCGATGTAGACTGAGCAAAGGGAGCACGAAATGAGGCTGCTCTGAATGCATGATCTCCTTAACACTTCATCAGCAGCATATGAAGCCGTTTAGCTGTAGACTGTGGAAAAAAACTGTTTGGGCAGACGTGTCAGGAGGTCAAGTGGACCTCTAAAAGCCAATTAGGTTCTCTCATAATGAAGCTGATAATCAGTAATTCTGTTTCGCCGCTTCTCTGCATGGTCAGGCCTGCCGGAGAATAATGTGGTGGCAGCATTGTGCTTTCATCCATCAGTCTCATGGGAGGCTGGGTGTGTGGATTTTTTACAGAGGAAGCACACCTGCACACACCTTCATGTAGTCCAGCCGCAGATGTGTTGGATATAATGAAGTTCCCATTCAGTCTATTCTGTGTGGACAACAGAGCTGAGTAGATTACTTGCAAACTGTAGTCTGTTGCTGATTCCAAATTACATGGCAAAAAAAATTAAAGTTAGTAACATAATCCATTACAATAAACATTTTAGGTAATATAATCAGACTACTTTTTTTATTAATCATTTCTCACATTGATTTAAATATGATAATCTTATACCATATTGTTGTAAAAACACAAAGAGAAAGAAAATATATTCCATTCGTTGTTATTAACAACATGAAGTGCTATTGCAGACTATTTACATCGAGGTTTCCCAAGCTGGGGCTTAAAAAGGAACTTCAGGGGGTTCGTGAATTTAATGAAAATCTAATAGTTTATTAAATCATAACAAATGTAAAATTAAAATAAATCATTTCAAAATAACAGCAAACAAAATAAAGCACTTGCTAAAAAGATTTGTTTTCATGCATGTCATTTGATCATTAACTAATGTAAAAGTGCCGTGAACATGCAAACGTTACATAATTTTTAATGTATTACCTTACGTGTGCATAATGTGAATTTGTGCATTTTAATGTTTGAAAGGAAAAAGTATTCAAACACATGCCAATAAATGGTTAAATAACCCACTGAGTGATAATTCAAATAAAAATGAATGTGTTCATGAGTAGATGACGCAATGAAATGTTGAGAAAACAACATCCAGAATCCAGTGGTCCTCTCAATGTTCTGTGTTATTACAGTATATCCACCTGACTCGTGACTGGTCTTTGTGTGAATGTCCACAAAACTGGAAGACTTTATGAGTCTGTATAAGCGATAAATTATGACTAATTCATTGCTATTGTGTTGATAATATGTAATCATGTAATCAATAAAAAAGTAACTAGCCAAAGGATTTTAAAATGTAATATAAGCAAATAACAAGTCCTTACTTTGTGTAATCTGATGACGTAATCCAAATTACATGTGATCTGTTACTAAATCTGATTCCCAAAAATATTGAAATCCTAAGCAGATCATAGATCCATTCCACCAATGATCAACTTAGATCCCGATGCTTTTGAGAAACACAGCCCTGCACAGGTAGACAGACAGATGGAGACAGAGTTGAATAATTATTATATGAATTGCTGAAGTTAATTTAATTATGAATTCAGATTTATAAAATATTATTTTACCTTGATAAATATCATTGAAAACTTTTTTTAGAATCAAGGTGTGAGGAAAATATGTAGATAAATATGTATTTACATTATTGCTTATACCACATTACATTTTTCGATTTATTAAACTGAAACCTTTCTTGAAAATGGTATGCAGTATTTGTGTAGTTATAAATGTATTTCAATGTTTGCGAAATAGCCAAAATGATATTTGATCATTGTTTTAGGCTACTGTTGTGCATAATGCCACAATTCTACAATCTTAGTTCTAGAATGAAACAGCCAGATCAATTTCTGGTGGATAAAATCCCGTCTCTCAGAAATGTCATATTTCCAGAATGCGATTGCTGTTTCAAGTAAAAAAAAAAAAAAGAAAGGAACTCTCATTGTAATGACATATAAAAGCCTTATTGTAACGTGCAAACAGAACTGCAATTTTCATTTATTTCCTGATTATTGTGTTTGGTTGTTATTAGTCTGTGAATGGTGACCCATTTAACAGTTTTTACACAGCAAAGGCATACAGCCAGCAGAAAGATTTAAAGCAGCTCTGATTTCATTTGCACAGTACCAAAGCTTACCTAAACTTTTAAAACTATTCTTTTGCTGCTTTGCAAGCACTGAAATCTGCTTTAATGTGGATGCACACTGTGCTCTTTGGGTTCTGATGACTGTATTATCCCTTCCTCTGCCTCGATCCCAGCTTTGATAAGTTGTGATTGTTTGCATCATTCTGAAGTCCTCCTGACAACCTGATGTTTGACTGCAATTTCTCTTCAGAAATCTGACGTACAAAAGCAAAACGCATTGAATTCTTAGAACCAGAAAGTGCCATTGAAAATGTATTATTATTACTAGTATTTTTATTTGGCCAGTTGCCACAGCTGTAGCCCTAACACAGACTACATAACACTCCAAATGTGACATAATATCTGGAGGTAGCAAAGCTGTCGCAGTACATCTGCTTTCTGATGCAAAAAATAAAAATTAAAAAAAAACGAAAGGAGTCTGAGCTCTAGATTCTCCTGCAGATATAGCCAGTGACTCTTTAAATCTGTAATCTGTAATTTAGGCTCTTTAAACATCAATATAGTCCATGATTACCATCACACTAATTACGTCTCAATACTTTGACAGAACTTGAAGTACCTGTCATCAGAAAACATTCATGATTGATGACATCTATTGAGTTTGTTTTAATTACAGGTGCGTTTAACTTGGCGGTTCTCTCTAAAGAGATTCATTCACACCATTTGATTTTGGAAAAAAACAGCACATCTTGCTATTCTGGATGGACAGATCAGCCAAAAGGATTTCCTCCCAGCACACCGAGTGCTCTATCATGGAAATCAGATGAGCTCATGGCCTGAGAGACCTTTGCACGCTTTATTAGCCCATGGGCGTCATGAACATTATGTGTAAAAGCATTTCTGCCTGAGGGCATTTGGTCCCTGTTACGTTTGATTTATTGCCTTATATTATTCAGCCAGTCAGTGTGTTGCATACAGAAGTCCAGGCGTTATAGTGGCTCTCTCCTAGCCCTGAAATCTGGGGAGGTTATTTCTGGAGCCAGCTTGACTGCTAAAACTGCTGCAAAATGTAAGAGCTTGACATATGACCACTTCAGGGCAGTGAAACTGGATTTTACAGCTGCATATTCCTCCTCTCTCTCACTCCCGCTCAGTAGTTATGCCAGAATACCTCTATATGTGAAAAATGAAAAATGTGAACACTTTACAATAAAGAGAAAACAAATTTAATGAACGCCATTGCATTTAACGCTTGTAATGCATTTACAGAGTTCACTGTTGCTCATGCACAGGGTTACTCATTTGGATATGATGCATATCATGGATATGCATCTAAAATTGTGCAGCTTGTTGAGGAGAGGTGTGTTATTATTTTTGTAAACAGACTTTTTTTCCACAGTGTGGGTAATAAAAAACTCACATTGAGGGAGTGACCTGAGCCATACCTAAACAACAGAATATTCAACAGACTTAGAGCTCTTTAGTATTGTGGTCAAAGTAAGTGGCCACGTAGCAACACTTAAGCAACCACCCTGAACCTGTAGCAACTGCATATTAGTATGCTGAAAACCTAAGCAACCGCATGTCAACAGACCGACAAAGCACTGCAGAGTTTTGCATGGGCAAATACTATAAACACATTCTTCATAAAATCTTGACATTAAAATTGCTTCATTCTGGTCGACTTGATTTTTAAACACTCTTTGGAATAATTGTAACTTTTACAAGAGCACCATCACAGCTGTGCACACAAAACTATTCGGTATCTACAGTTGTTTATCAGTAAATTACAGAGGAAGACCTTTTTATGGCTAATTTATTTATTAAATAAAATCCAGATGGGACTTTTAACACCAGTGAAATCTGTTGCACTATTTGTGTGGTGGAAATGAATAATCAAAGCTCAATAAGTATAGTAAAATACCACCGTAGCATTATAAAACACAACAAAACATACTGTATTTTTTGTGTGTATGTATATTTATGTATGCAGCATGCATGTGAGACATAAAACACAATATACTACACAAACATGCAACAGATTTCACTTGTATTAAAAGTCCCATCTGGATTTTATTTTTATAAATAAATCAGCCATAAAGATGGTCTTTCTCTATAATTTACTGATGCATTTAGTTCTTGCTCTTTAGCTGTTGTTCCAAGAATATGCATGCACTAGATAGATAGATAGATAGATAGATAGATAGATAGATAGATAGATAGATAGATAGATAGATAGACTTTTTTAATTTATTTGTTTATCTCTTTTGTCAGTCATGTTTTTATTTATTTATTTATTCATTCATTCATTTATTCATCCATTCATTTTTTTTTTTTTATTTTGCCATGAATTTTTTTCTAGAATATTTCCAGTGTCTCTAAAACAAATAACTCTACCATTCTGTGAAAATTGCAAGATAAGCACCTAGGCATATGGTACAAAACAGCAGCAATATTGTCTCAGAATTCAGCCCTCTTTTGACTCTTACCAGATTGTCTTTCTGATGCATGTGGGTCCGGCTCCGAGGCTCCGGGGCCAAGTTTCCACTCGCTGCCGGACACACATGCTACAAGTCAGGGGGTCAGAGTTCCTCAGAGGCCCTTCAGATTCGTATTCCTGTACCATATGCCTCGTAGAAAGACTACATATGGTTTGTCAGGAGCCTTAGGCACTCGCTTGCCACAGGAGGTTTACATCAGCGATGATAGGTAATATTGATAGTAATTGGTAAAACGGTGACAGCAGTTACTACTCCAATTTTTGACTACCGCCACACAATATCTTTGCTATTTTTCAAGAGTGCTACCAATGATGTGTTTGATCAAAGGCAGACGATCTGTAGCAATAACTGGAATGAGTGCAAAAACAACTTGGTTATGGCCTGGAGTCGCTCATAATGAAATACCGTGACTCACCAAAGACATTCAGATGCCCGAGTGTGTGCGCTGAAAGGAATGCAAAATCAATTTTGGCATTTGGGGCATTTTTTTTCCAGCCCACAAGCAGCCTTGGCCTGTCAAGAGCTGGCTCACAGGACTGTGACTCGCCGGAAAGAATTCAAATAGCGTCTCCTTCAGTGAACTGCCACAGTCCCTGGCAAAGAAAAATAATTGTATTGTGCTCCATTTTATACGTCTAACACAGACTGCGCTAGAAGAGTAAAATGGATGGAAATAGTATATTCATGTGATCTGAGCTGTGACTTCTTGTCAGGAGTTCTAACGCTGTTTATCTGCAACAGAACTCATTTATCTGCAATAGAAATGTAATTCTCTTTCATTAGTGAGCCATAATTCTCTTTTGCTCCCTAATGTCTTACGCTTAGTTTCCACCAGGAATAAATTCTCAGTCATGCATTTTCACCAAACAACACACAGTTAATAAAATAAGCATAGGCTGTGTACAGAGTGGAATACTTGTGTATTACATATGTACTGTATGCTGCTATTCAAAAAAAAATAAATAAACGTATGCAATATTTAACAAAACAAAACAACAGTGGTCTGCTACCAAGTGGGTTTGTTCCCATCTTTTTCATTCATTTTCAATTTTATTTATTTATGTTATTTCATCAGAATATAGGATGAATAATAAAGTTATTCTTGGTCAAGGTTCGCCCATAGTGTACATACTTCATAACAGACACTATGACTTACTTAAATTCTATGCAAATAAAGATATTAAAGTCCACTCTGTCCACATCCATCCAACACCAACAAAAGGCACAAAAATGTGTGTACTATGTAACCAAAATTATTTTGAGCGAGAGAGAGAAGACAGGTCATATTGTATTATGAAAAAAAAAAAGTTTCACCCTTTTGTTAATTGTTCTTTGAGATTAAGCAAATTATTCAGACACATGGAGAAAACTGTGCAACTAATGATGTAAAAATAATAATAATAAAAATTTTAAAAAAAAATCCCAAACCTCAAACAAGTGAAATCCCAAACAAATATTACAACCCATTTTACAGAACTGCTCCTCCTGAAGATTTTGACAGTAGCATGAGAGACATGTCATGTGGCTCATTTATAGCCTGGCATGGATATCAAAGCTGTACTAAATACATTAATATAGTTATATGGTAAATAACATTAATTAGATATCATATATCATAAATTATCTTGACATGTTTAAAATATAAAACACCATTAACGTTACCTTTAGCTATCTCCAAAGATCTGTTACACTGTAACTCACACAATAACGAAATCAATTATTCAGTAATTAATCATATGGATTTCTTAACACATAGAAAAACTAAGTTGTATATAAACATTCAAATTAAGGCAGTTTTTATATCAACTTTTACATAATGCAAAATGCTAAAATGTCAAAAGCAAAAAAGGGCTCTAACACTATTGCTCTATTCTTTTTCTATTCTGTTTTCTTTTTATTTATCATATAATTTAAAAAAAACCTTACTATGTGTACTGCGTTAAGCTAACTGAGACTTGATATAGCACTTGCATATCAGTGCTCTTTTGTTGATTTTGATAAAAAGGCATAAAAAGGCAGTGGCTATTTATTTAGCGATAGATGCTATTTACACTAAGTGAAAATAGTATCTTTAGTGATATGCTATTTACACTAAGTGCAAATAGCTATAGATTCTATTTACACTATGTTAAAATAGCAGGATTTTCTGTTATTTATGCTACTTAATACAAATAGTGGCAATTATCTGCACCTCAGTATTGTAGCACATTATAAAACAGTATGCAATAATGACACATTGAGTGTAAATTATCAAATGGTTGCATTGGGACAATAAAGCCCTCCATACACCTACCCTAACCCTACCCAATACTTTTGTTAACTTTTTGATTATTTCCTTAAATAATAAATGCCTTTCCGATGAGATATGAGATTTGAAAAGGAGGGAAAATGATTGACAAAAGGCTGGCTCAATCTCAGGTCAATCACGTCAAAAAGACTGCGACACGCACTTTACCATCCACACCCCTGGAGCTAACGTTTGACAGCCGTCTTTTGTAATGTTGTCTAGCCCAATCACGCTTTGGTGGGCGGAGTTAGTGTAAATAGCCTCTGCCAACAAGGTGGGCTATTTGCACGTAGTGTAAATAGACACTCCAAAATAAAAAATAACATGCGATTTTCATGACCCTCTTATATTGTTAAAATTATTAATATTTTGCATATTCTGTAAGGGGTGTGTAAACTTATGAGCAGAAGTGTAATGTTCCTCTAAAGTTTTTTTTTTCTTGTTAGATAATGAGTTTATGAACATTAAATGGCTTTTCTGAGGTAAATGTAATGTGATTTTTTTTAAAAGCTGTTTGTTCTATTGCTGTCTTTCCATGGTTAAAACATGATTACATGACACATGATTCATATCAGTAAGTTGTATTGTTTCTTTCAAAACAGTATGCATTAAAAAGCACCAAAACTACATTTATTGTTTGAATTTTGTAAATAAATAAATAAAAAAAATAGCTTATCCACATTGTATGAAACAGACACTGACACAGTCAAAACACACCATCGGAAAAGCGCTAATTAAACATCACTGCTTCAGTCAATGATGTTGACCCTCCAGCGCTGTTTCTGCTGAATCCGAAAATTAATTTTTCATTTTCAGTTGCTGAAAATTCGGTGCATCACTATAAAACATTATAATGTAATAGTGTGGGTGAAAATGGTTTCATATTGATCTGAACTCATCACACTGAAGTGCCAAACTCTATGTATCTGAAAGGGGGGTGAGGAGATTTCAGTAGCATGAGAGGGACATCTGATAGACGAACACACACATACAAACACTTATCTCTCCTTACAGGAAGTAATCTCTCTGAGAGGAGCAGAGATGGAGGTACCAATCTCATCTTTGCAGTTCACTTTCAATCTTTAATGTGTGTGAATGAGTGAAAACAGAGGGGCTATTTTCAGTTGCGTGTTTACTGAGAGTGTCTGCTCGCATTAGCCAGAGCATGTGCGCTGTCCGCCTGCAGGGCTTGTTATCGCGGGAGCCGGGGTCCGGTAAGTGGGCTGGGATGGATCCGTTTGTGCTCCAGATGGACGCCATGGTAACAGCGACTCATAAGGGGGCGATGTTTGCGCCCTCGAGTCAAACATTTACCTGGCACTGCCTGTCCAGACATCACTGTAAAGTCAACACTGATGCCCACATTCCCAGATTATGCACACCAAGTGCCGCTTTTTCTATTTTTAGCCCGTGCTTCCAGGGAAAGGGGAGTTTGACAGCTGTTTTGCATGACGTTCAGGGGCTGTTTGGGCTTCTGTTATTTCCTAGAAACACAGAAACGTGTTGCTCTCCGTTGTGACGGAGGGAATGTTACGCATGCTCTGCATGTGGCACCTAATGAGGAAGAACAGTCAGAGAAGAGGAGGACTGTGAGGAGGAATATAGAGGGCGAGAGAGAGAGCACATATCACAGTAATTGCCCAAAGGTATTTCATTGCATTTGCGCAGCGTGTAAGTGGGCGCAGATCAGCCTGAAGAAGTGTTTGACATATGATGTGTGTGTTTCTGTGTGAGCGTGAATTTGAGCTATTTTCAAATTTCCGCATTGTGTGGGATACACACGCAAACATATTAAAAAAGGCTTTATATACAAAAGAAATGCTCTTAAAAAAATGTTTTCCCCCATTTTAAGTCGTCTTTGTTTGAACCAAACCAACCAGCTACAAGTTAAAGCTCAAACTTTTATTTGAATCAAAGTATCTGAAAATCAGACCAAAAGACAAAAGGTACTAGACTATGTAAGTCAATTCATAATGATAGTCAGGGTTTCTTGCACAAATATTGTATTTTTATATGACAATTATTCACCCAGGGTCTCAAGGTTTGTTTAGCATGGTTCAGTTTGCCCCATAGATTCTGTCATTCTACATTTAATCATCAGTAACACTTTATTTTAAGGACCAGTTCTCACTATATTACTAGCATATTGGCTGTTTACTGTATTACTTATAAAAACACATATTAATGCCTTATTCTGCATGACCATATTTTAGATCCCTTAATCCTAACCCATACCTAAATTTAAGAACTACCTTACTGATTATTA
Source organism: Tor tambroides (assembly GCA_021397915.2). Lineage (NCBI taxonomy): Eukaryota > Metazoa > Chordata > Actinopteri > Cypriniformes > Cyprinidae > Tor > Tor tambroides. The sequence goes on from JAFVLL020006857.1 coordinate 9,171, forward strand.
ATAAGCAGCAAAATATGACTTTATTGAGGCAAAAGTCATAGCTAATAGTTAGTTAATAGTGAGAATTGGTCCTCAAACTAAAGTGCAACCAAATTGTCTTATTAATTAAGTTTTTTTTTTTTCCTTGTTGTTTGTTTTGTTTTGTTTATAACAATATATATGTATGTGACCATGGACCACAAAACCAGTCTTAAGTGTAATATTTTTGAAATTGAGATTTATGCTGAATAAATAAGCTTTCCATTGGTGTATGGTTTGTTAGGAAAATATTTGGCTGAGATACAACTATTTGAAACTCTGGAATCTGAGGGTGCAAAAAAATCTAAATATTGAGAAAATTGCCTTTAAAGTTGTCCAAATGAAGTTCTTAGCAATGCATATTACTAACCAAAAATGAATTTTTGATATATTTATGGTAAGAAATTTACAAAATATCTTCATGGAACATGATCTTTACTTAATATCCTAATGATTTTTGGCATAAAAGAAAAATGGATAATTTTGATCCATGCAATGTATTTTTGGCTATTGCTACAAATATACCCCAGCGACTTAAGACTGCTTTTGTGCTCCAGGGTCACATATACAGCATTACTAGCAATGTGATTTATAATATATAATTTGGTTACACTAAAATTATCCAGGTGAAAATAATACCAGCTTTAATACCAGTGGATTTTAATTGTTATTTTAATGTTCACACACAGCATATGGTGACACATTTGATGATGTAAATGCAAATGAGTTTTAGTTAACCGTATGATACAACTACAGCTATATAAGTAATGTCTAATACAGAGATTTTGACCAACTCTGTTGCAAATTTTCAGCCTTTTTTTTCAAAATTTCTTTGTAAATTTGTCAGCCCTTGTGATTTGTGGTCACATTATTTAAAAAAAAATAAAACATCCAACACAATCTCATGAGAAATCATAAATAATTTAGAACGCCATTTTATATGAATAGTACAGTATGTATGATGTGATTCCTACCAACAAAAACACAAAAAAAAAATGGAAAAAAAGAAAGCATGAAGCTCCGTCTCTAATCCTAACCATCAGTGGGGTGTGGGTAGATCATACAAAAATTTACAAATGGGATAATATGAATTCATATGATTTATCCACCAATTCGCCAAAATCTAAAATAGTGACAAGTTGTCATAAGATTATGTTGACAATATCCCAAATTAATTTTTCCACCACTTCTCTCATTTCTCTTGTTTCTCCCCCTAAACCATTCCTTACATCTCACCTTTCTCCCCTTTTCTTATATTTCCAAAGTACAGAAACACAATAGACTAGATACCTTGTTTTTACCTTGCATGCATATGTTATCTTTGCATATAATTTTCCATGTCAGGTGATCATCACACTGGAAACCAAAGAGCATCCAGATACTATCCAGGTGGAAAGAGGGCTGTAGTATCTGTTGATGGTCTGGGTGGAGTGCGTCTGTGTATCTCCATTCATTTGTCTGTCACAGATTTAACTGCTCCATACGCCTCAGCTCTCCATAGTTTAAATTGTGAGTCTGTCGCCCCATCTGTCTGTGAGTCACACTTCAGCACAGGCTTGAGCTATTCAATCCTTTCCTGCTTCACAGCTGAATGGCTGTATTTGTTTGCTACTTGCAATTCCCTCTTGCGCTAGTTACATTAAAAATATGATTCATGCTTTGCGTACTACACCACAGTCCCACTGACGTGTTCCTCCTCCTTGAGACTGATCTGAAAGAATTGCACATCTATTTTGAGGCTTCGTATACAATTCTCCCAAAACAGAAAGGAGACTTCGTCGACTGTCTAGTGTAGATGTGCATTATGCAATGCACTGATATTCCTCAAACATTCAGACAAGGTTTTGTTCCAAATCACAAATTAGGTTAATTCAGCCAAACCGCTTAACATGCAGGCTAACTTCATACTGATAACGTATAGACAATTTCATCATTCATGGAGTTTTGTTTTTGTAAATGTTTACATTTTTCATCACATACTAGTGATGGTGATGGTGCTGAATTTTGATTTGTAGTCTTTTTAACCACTTTTTTGTGATTTGTGGTTGATCTTTTCTTTCTTACATTAATTAACACAGCCACATTTACACAGGAAAGATGCAATAATATTGTCTGCTCTACAACCGAATTTGACTTGTATTTGAATTTGGCGTCACTGATTCTTTTACTTCCCCTTTTAATACCGTGAAGCTGCTTTGATACAATCTCTGTTGTATAAAGTGCTACATTAACTGATTTGATATGATTTGTGTAGTGTTGATTCTCATACACAGCTGACAGAAAACAAGACATAATGATATATATGTGGCTCTGCTGCAGCATTTCATTTACACAGAGCCTATAAAACCTAAACTTGAATAAACCTTTAACACTTTTTAATGCTGCCTTCAGGAAATGCATTTTTCCTCTTTTTCTCCTCCATTAGTTTTAACTCTGCAGTAAATTGTGTTCAAACTGTTTAACGTACAAACTCTATTTAGACTCATTGTTTTGTCATTAAAACTATAACAGTGATGATGTCATTGTCAATATTTGCATATTTATTAATTTTATTATTATATTTAGTCATTTAGCAGAAGCTTTTATGCAAAGCGACTTACAAATGAGGACGATGGAAGCGATCAAAATCAGCAAAAGTGCAATGATATGCAAGTGCTATAACAAGTCTCAGTTAGTTGTTATATATATAATAAATTAAAAGAAAACAGATAGGATAGAAAAATAATAGAGCAAGCTAGTTTTAGAGGCCTAACTAGCATATGCTGTATTTATACCACAGAAAAGGCACAAAAGCTGTCACTGGGGCAGCACCTTTTTAAAAGGTACACTTTTGTACCTTTAAGGTACTAATATGGACACTTTAGGTACAAAGGTGTACCTTTTGAAAAGGTACCGTCCCAATGACAGCTTTTGTGCCTTTTTTTTTCTGGGTGCAGTTGCATATTGAATTGTGATTAGCATGTGAAAAGCGAAATTGTATTCAGATTTTTTTTTAAAAACTTTCACTGATATTTCCTTAAATGTAAATTAATTGATTAGTTAATTATTTACTAATGTATTTACTGGAATAAAATTTAAAGAAAGTAAACATTTTCATAAGTAAAAGTAAACAAAGATCATTTGTTCTCAGTGAAACCGGAGTGCATGTGTTGATCTATTAAAAGTCATGTTAATACACACCATTAACAAGTGTTTTAATGTAATGAGATTAGAAGGAGAAACTCACATAGATATGTCACTCATAACCCAATAATAATGAATAACCCCAATCATTTCCAGTAGCTGTAACAGCGAGGGTCTGGACTTTACCGCAGCACAGAAGTGGGGCTGGACCGGGCTGAAACACTGAGCAGTGCTGCACACTCCAGTCTATTAGCACCTTATGTAAGCCTGTACAAAAGCAGAGAGAGAGAAAAAGGTGAGTGAAAGAGTAATGCATCAGAAAGGGGTGTGAGAAAGAGCTTTTGATGGAGGACAGGAAGCCGAGCGCAAGAACAGATGGAGAACGAGCGAGGGGGAAGAAATGAGATTAACTGGACTGGTGATTAAAACAATGCTGTGTATGAATGGGAAGAGGTCTCGGTGGGCGGCAAAGGAGGCCACGCTATTGACCGCCGGTGTCACATCGTGATTAGTGGGAGGTATCAGCCGCAACAGGCAATACACATCGATCCCGCGAGCCAGACCCTGTCGATCGGGTCATTCTTAGCCAGACCTTTCTCGTTTTCATGAATCACTCCTTATCTGGCCGCCGCTCGCTCTCTTTCCTCGGCCCCAGGGCTGTTGCTCCACTTTTCCCCCTCTCTCTCTCTCTCTCTCTCTGTACACACAGAAACTCTCTCACCGACTCTCACAGCTGCGGCTGGAAAGCACAAGCAAACGTGCAGTTACTTCAAATGGCCCCTGCATGCACTACCCTGAAAGCAATTAAAAGCAAGGTCTATTTTAAGATGAACCACAGAGGAATCGTGGGTAGTGCACTGCACTCCTAATCTCCGAAGCTTATTTGAATTATAAAAGAAAACGCACAGTTCGCGCTGTAGGGGAATATGCGTCCTACTGTTGTTTATGCATAGATTAACAAAGAAGTCTATACATTTGTGCAGTTTTACATTTTCATGCTTTTGTGATCATATATTCTGTTGCATGTTTTGTAATTATCATACACAAAGCCTAAGGCCAAATCAATGTCCAACGCTAATGCAATCTTTGCCAAACAAGGGTTTGCGAATCCTGAGGGCTAGTGAGGGAACTGCAGGGGGTTCATGAGTTGATGAAAAGCTAATTATTAAATCAAATGTAACATTAAAATAAACAAATGGGGCTGCACAATTAATCAGAATAAACTGAAATATCACAGGGTGGATGGTTCACATTAAATGCTGCATCTCTACATCTCTACGAGCGCTGTGAGTTTAGCATGCATTTGGGAAAGTAACGTGCACTAGCTTCAACATTATTTCAACTATTTCCAACATTTTTGTGCATTTACAGCAGTTATTTTGCTAACATAAGAGCTTGATTATGAAGAATTTAAGCATAAATATTTGTAATGTTATTTGTAGTATGGTTGGTTGGTTGGTGAAAACCTTTAAAGTAACCATTTCCATTAGCTGTAGAGTCTTTGCGCGTTGTGTCTGGATGTCTCAGCAATTTCCATTTCATTTCAAATAACATAACAAAATAATCACAATATAAACACCGTGTTTCGGAAGTCGTGCAGCCCTGTATATCTAAATAAAGATGAGATGTTGTAGCTGTTTACTTGCATTTCATGTGACCATTAACCAGCATCAGAGAACCATGAACATGTGAATGTGTCATTAAAATATAACAATTTCTAAGGGTTATGTCTAAAAGGTGCAGCTAACAAAAAAGTTTGGAAATCTCTGCCCTAACGTGATGATATTGTAAGAGTGGAAACAGCAAGTTTGGGCATTTTGATAATATTCATGCATGCTTTCCCATAGGAAAGAAAACTTACAAATGATCTCTTAATTGTTTCTCCTAGACTACTTAATTGACTGATTAAATGAAGTTGCCTGTTGAATTTCAGATTACAGCTTTTGGTGCAGAGTCTGACGTCAGACTTTGGTTTTCTTTTGCTTGGTGTGAAAGCTTTTTCCACTCGGCAAATCACCCTAACTTGGAACAAAGGTCTGGGGTACAGGTCATGTGGACATGATTCGCAGATGGATGTGCCTGTTTTAGTGTAATGCATTTCTCATTGCTGCTTGTCTATGCTGAAATTGCTTTTGGCGAGCAGCTCGCTCTTGTGACGCATCTGCGTAAAGCACAAGTGCCAGTTTGTGTGTCTTAAGGTCTTTTAATGATGGCATATATCATGTCTAAGTCACATGAAAAAAGCATTGCTTAAATGTAAATGTTCAATAGGTAGTACAACCAAATCTAGAAATATAAAATGTTGTAATTTGAATGAACAGATGGCCAGTACATTTTTGGGGGTTTTTTACAAAAAAAAAAACAAGATTAAATCTGCACCAAAAGCTTGGATTGCAGTATTTAAAATGCGACGAGATGATATACACTCAAATGAAATATGTGAATTTTTCAAGTTATTCAATCCCAAACTTAGTTACCATCACTTGTGAAGAAAAATACTTAAGACAGTACACTTTCATGATCGTTTAAGTACTTTAAAAACACTTTATAGTATCTTTAAAACAGTGCATTTTGTAATAATGTCAAATTAAACGTTTTATTAAATCATTTTTAATAATTAATCTTAAAGAAGTACATTTATTGTGATGTTTTGGTCACACTTTATTTCAAGGTCCAATTCTCGTTAACAATTAACTATGACTTTTGCCTCAAACTACTAATTTCCTGATTATTAGTAGTTGGTAAGGTAGTTGTTAAGTTTAGGTATTGGGTAGGGTAACACTTTATTTTAGGGTCTCTTAACTAGTTGCTTATTAGCATGCATATTACTAGATTATTAGCCATTTATAAGTAGTAATGAAGCACATATTTATGCCTTATTCTACATCCCTAATCCTACCCAATACCTTAACAACTACCTTACCAACTATTAATAAGCAGCAAATTAGGAATTTATTGAGGGAAAAGTCGTAGTTAATAGCGTTCCCTATTCTAAAGTGTTACCTTTGGTAGGATTAGAGATGTAGAATATGGTCATGTCTGTTAGGCTATATATTATTCACTGTAGCAGTAATAAACAGTCAGTATGTTAATAATAGGCATGCTAATAGCAGCTAGTTAAGAGTGAGAATTGGTCCCTATACTAACGTGTTACCGATGTTCTTACTAACGTACTAAAGCACTTGTTATAATTATAATATAGCGTGTTATTCAAAACTATATTTAAAGCTAACTGTGCTCTACCAGCTCAGGGTGCGTAGATCTGTAAAAATAATAACTTTTAGTCTTGAAAAAACAAAATGGTGTGCACTTTTTTTCTTGTTTTATTTTCAATTTTGCAGCACAGCACATGCTTTTTTTTCCCCGCTGCCTTCAGTGAATCGTTTACTCACACTACTCCACTGAGTTCTTTTAAAATGCAGTCTAATGGTTCCCAGGTGCGTTTATCCGCTTCTCTTCACAGGTGTTCAACAGACATGATTTAATCACTGATTGTTTAACGATCTCAATTAGACACAACTTAAGTGCATGTATGATGTGATCCAATATATCAAGCATGTAGTGTTATTAACAAACTCATCATCCTCATCTAGAGCAGGGGTTTTCAGAGCCATCGTGGAGGATTCCCAGCACTGCACACTCCTCTGTCAGACCCAATGCAGATCTTGCAGAGTCTTCTAATGAGCTGATGAGGTCAATCATCAAACAACATTAACACAAATTTGAGTAAAATAGTGTTCTGACACATCAGGCAACAAATGCCATTCATTAATGAGGATCACCATCTGTACAATAGAATAACAATTCAACATGGCGTAAGCAGAAGAAGGTTACATAAGACAAATCAGGCCATTATTTAGAAAGAGTGAGGTTAAAGGAAAGAGAAGATGTTGAAATCTTCATCGAGGCCCAGAGGAAACATCAGCTTCAACCGATACATTCAATAGGCCTCTTGCTGTAATGATTTTCCCCTACATTTCCATCTCTTCTGGGATTTGCAACTTTTTCCATTCCTGTGCAGTAATATATCATGTTTGCATTCATGAAAATGTCTTGTGATCTGTGAACTGACATCACATCTCCTAAAAGCTGATTTATGCTCACTTATACATGTCTTGACATTTTTCCAATATTAACGGACAAGGACGTTTTAACATATAGATCACATGTGTTGTAGAACATCTGATCAATGAGCTAACATAAATAATTTTCTTGGATGTACATCTGTGAAATAGTTCATTCTAATTCACAATTCTCAATACAGTGTCTACATGGATAACAACCCTTTATAAATGCTTGCTTCTTATATACTGCACCAGATTTATTTGCCATATTGCATGATCTTGTGTGAATAAATACAGCAGGATGCTTAAAAGTTTCTCTTAATGAAGAATCTATATAAATGGTCCTCCAACATTTCTTATCCTTTGTTTGTCAAGAAAAAATTATTGTAAGTTACCACACATTCAACCAAGATTTTTTTTTGTCTCGTATTGTTGCGAGAACTCAGAGAAGGTTGGAGGCGGTACGGGAGCCTCCTCTGTAACACGTATATGTTTGATTCAATAATTGTTGATTATCTAATCGTTTTACCTTATACGCTGATTGAAGCAGTTGTGTGGGTTTCCTTGCGCTTTAAATGTATTAAACACTACATGTTCTTCAAAACTCTCCTCTGAATCAAAAATTCAACATAGCCAATGAAATTGATTAAAATGGCAATCCCGTTTTTAATGAAAGAGGATAACTATCAGCTGAAAGCATTGTATTTCTGTCCATATGCTTCCGCAAAATTGTAGTTTTAGGATGTTATTTAAGATTAGTAAATAAAGAAAATTAATACATTTATGAATTTTTGGTAGAGCATACAGGGATTCCTGGGACCATCATTTATCAAATTGATCATTTATGCTTGAATTTTGCTTGAATTCGTTTGTTCTCAACAGTTTTATTCAGTAATGTATCCAATTCTGCTTTATAATTTGATATGGGATTGAATGTCCATTGCATGTCCTTATCTTTTATCGCATAATTTTTGTTGTCTTGCATCACCATATCCCCTCATTTATCACGGAGTAAACATACTTTTGGATTTGAACACCTTAAAAGAAGTTACTAAATTGCAAATTAATCTTTAGAAATAATAGAATTACAATATTATTTAAATACGCAACATACAAGTTTCAATTTTACCCTAAATGCTTGTCAGCACAGTTTTAAAGACAGTAGAAGTAATTATGAAATTGCATATACAGATGCCTTTAAGTCATAATTAAGTGGGTGTCCACATACAATATCTATAGAAGACTGTAAATCTCAATGTCTCAAACTGTGCTCAGATTGACCAAGATTCTCATCAAAATTGTCCAAGGCTACATTATCCCAGATACATTCGTTATGTTAATCTCGGTACAGAATATTAGCAGGTTACAGCATTCACACTGTGTACGTAAGCAACACGATGCTGCGTGACAGAAATGCATGGCACATTATGCCGCCCAGTCTATTTTTGCCAAGTACTGCACTGAATCCAGGCGATTAACAGCTGTTTGGTTAGCTACAATTTGCAGTTTGGGTTTCATATAGAGTCATTAACATTTGGGTGTAAATGTAATGTCCCTCTTTATGCAAATTTTATGATTGTCAAGTTTTTTAATAATTCTTGATGACCAGTTCTTGATCATTTAAAACAATCAAATAAATATTAACATTTTATAATTTATGGTTATACTCAGAAAACTATTTATAATTATTAGAATGCGAGCCTGCTGTTACGCCACAGCTTCACACATGTGACTTATGCAAGCTTTGTGAAACAGTCTTTCAGTTTGCATGTTATCAGGTGTTTCATTTGGTCTATTTCTATTTAGCCTAAGGTATTTGTCCTCTGGGATTGCAGATGTTTCTCTAATTAAATTTGGTGGAAAACACTCGGGCAAGTCTGTGTCAGTATTGTTTTCACTCTCTTTTCTCACTGGAGTGTAACAGGTACTACGCAATGAGCAAATGTCTCTGGCACGTGTGAGTCGATCCAGCAGTAGCGAGTGTTTAGTGACCCGTTTGAAGCATCTGATGTCACATTCAATTGTTTATGATACAGTCTGCTGATGGCATGCAGCATCAGACGCTACATAATCCATCAGCTCATTTCACACACGCACTGCAGCCCGTTTCCCGACGAGATTGTAATATTCTATAGCACTGCCAATGTAAAAAAAAAATGTAAAATGCGGTTTGGCCCTTGTGATTGCAATGGAATTGATTTGCAGCCAGCCAGCTCGCCTAATCTATAGCGTCTTGCTATCGTGAGGAAAACAAGGACATTATGGTATTTCAGAAATCGGCCTGACCCTGGAGGCAATTTGTTGCATTATAGGCATCACTTGGCTGCCTCGGAAAATGAACTCCACAAAACCTCAGCTGCTACCGTCCATGCGTTGTTGTCGCATGAGCTGTAGCTATGGAGACGGATGTTTCCGAGTCATAGAAATGAGCGGAAATAAAGAGGAATTGTCACTTGTAGCACTGGCTCTCGCGTGTGGCGTGGTGACAGTAAACTGTGTTGATGAGTACGACTCTGTTCTTGTGGTCTGTTATGTAAAACCCGTCAGAGGGTTGGAGTGGGGCGGCAAGAAAAGAAGAGAAGGGGGCGGTAATGACATGCTGAGCATAACCAGAGGCTGTCCCGCGGAGGGATCCCACTTTATAACGGCTATAGAGAGACGAGAGGGATTTGATGCTTGGGAGGGATTTTTAGCTGTGCTGGAGAGACGGCTCAGGAGAATGAGCCCAGAGCACAGACGGGCTAAAACACATAATCAGTGTGTGTGTGTGTGTGTGTGTGTGTAAAAGCCAATGGATATGAAAGTGGGGCTTATGATGAGAGTATCTGCAGTTCTGAGAAATAGCAATAGTCTAGCCCATTTTCAGATAGATAGATAGATAGATAGACAGAACAATAAACAGATACAGTAGATAGATAGATAGATAGATAGATAGATAGATGGATGGATGGGTGGATTGGCTGGGTGGGTGGGTCGATGGATCGATGGATGGATGGATGGATTGGCTGGGTGGGTCGGTGGATGGATGGATGGATGGATGGATGGATTGGCTGGATGGATGGATGGATGGATGGATGGATGGATGGATGGATGGATGGATGGATGGATGGATTGGCTGGGTGAGTCGGTGGATGGATGGATGGATGGATGGATGGATGGATGAATGGATGGATGGATGGATTGGCTGGGTGGGTCGATGGATGAATGGACGGATGGATGGATGGATGGATGGATGGATGGATGGATGGATGGATGGATTGGCTGGGTGGGTGGGTGGGTCGATGGATGGATGGATGGATGGATTGGCTGGGTGGGTCGGTGGGTCGGTGGGTGGATGGATGGATGGATGGATGGATGGATGGATTGGCTGGGTCGGTGGGTGGATGGATGGATGGATGGATGGATGGATGGATTGGCTGGGTGATTCGGTGGATGGATGGATGGATGGATGGATGGATGGATGGATGGATTGGCTGGGTGGGTCGATGGATGGATGGATGGATGGATTGGCTGGGTCGATGGATGGATGGATGGATGGATGGATGGATGGATGGATGGATGGATGGATTGGCTTGGTGGGTGGATGGATGAATGGATGGATGGATGGATGGATGGATGGATGGATGGATGGGTGTATTGGCTGGGTGGATGGATGGATGGATGGATGGATGGATGGATGGATGGATGGATGGATGGATGGATGGGTGGATTGGCTGGGTGGGTGGATGGATGGATGGATGGATGGATGGATGGATGGATGGATGGATGGATGGATAGAACATCAGATGTCAATCAGAACATATTTGGTGTTGTATATACAACTGGATAAGGATTTCACTCTGGGCAGGGCTGAATATCAAAATGCCATAGAAATAGGAAACCTTTATTATATCACGTCTGGTTAGGACACAGTCTTTATGAGCTGAGTAAAATAAAGATTCTCCTCAACATTTTATTATGAATTGGATGTAGTCCATGCTGAAAATATACTGAATTCTGAGTGACCTGTCTCAGAGTAAAGATGTGCAGTAATAATTTTTTGAGTGTGGCTCGTTATCGTTGCAGCTAGGAAATGTCTGAAATGAGCAGGCGCTCGTCACTCCGCAAGGTCACTGGTCACGGGTTCGTACCTAAAGTGAATAATCCTCAGCTCGCAGCAGCATAGTATTCTGTTCTGCGTTTCACGGTGTCTTAGGGACGGTGGCAGCTGAGGTCGAAAGCAGGTAAAGCAGCGTGTTTTGCCAGAAGGCCAAATGGTGATTACCTCCAACTCCTGTCATAATTCACCATGACCTCAATCTGCTCACAGAAGCCTCTCCCTGACTGGTGCCAGTTCAGGTGCTCTGCTCTGATGTTGTTAAGTGTAGTTAGAGAGAATTGCCTTATCATCGCCTGTGCGGGGCTCAAGGTGATGTGCAATGCTAACGGTTCAGGTGGCCATAGGGAGACCTAATTACGTGTAATCAGTTTCCCTAATGTATGTTGGTTGTCGATCTTTGCCAGATTAATCAGGTTGTTCCTAATTTGATTTCAGAAAGCATTAGTGGAAAAAAATCAAGATGGAGCGTTCCCGGTGGAGATATACCAGCCTCATTGATGTATCGATTTCTTGATCATTCGTTAATAAGAAATGTAATCAGCTGTAGCAGTCCAAGTTTATTAAATTTGCTGACCTAAAAGGATACAGAATGTATTAGCAGTTCATATTTCGTAAAAAGAAATGCTGTGGAGTAGTCCATTCAGTATCATAAAATTTTAAACACATAATCATAAGTTTCAAATGGGATAGTTTTACATTTATATTCATGTTATGAATGTGTATGAATATGATCATATAATTTCATATAATAATAGTAATTGTGTATTGTTTTAAAACATGGGTATTCATTCTAATATAAGCAATAAATTTCTAGGGCACATGAGTAGTTGACCACCTACTGGTCAAAAGATTTTGACATTTTTGTTTATATTTTCTGAACAGTTTGACCAAAAATCATAAGAGTGATACAGTTAGATTTGGAGTAGCATACCAAATTTTCCTATGTCAGCCATTTTGTGTGTGGACCATTTCGAATTTTGTAGTAAAATGTTTTTCAAATGTTTTAACGTATTGTTATGAATCTTAAAGAATCGCTTGCAAGAAAGTTATGAAATTTTCCACATGGATAAAGTACAGTCTCATCATTAACCACAGGAAATTTGGAGTCTTTTTGATCAAATAAATGTAGCCTTCATGAGCATAAGAGACTTTGAAAAACATCAAAAAGTGATTAAAGTATTTTGAAGAATGTTCTGGTTGCTTCTTCCATGCAATTACTGCAAGATGAATAGTATGTTTTTGCATCCTTTATGAATCTTACCCCAGCCCCAGTACCCATTTCCTGTAGTTGGAAAAAAAAAGTCAAGGTTTGGAACAATGAGACGGTGAAAAAATGATGACAACATGATTTATCTGCGAGCTGCTCCTTTAGTACAAGATAGTGCAGACTCCATCTTTCTAACACAGTTCTGTTGATCTTGCTTCTGAAAGGTCAGGATGACTTTACACTGCAAGGTCACAGAGGCCAGGTCATTTTTTGCCAAGTTCATGATGTGTCTGATTCCATGCCATCAGTTAAGCTTGGCTGTGATGTCAGACTTGGCCATGACTGCTTTCTCTGGAGAAGTGATTCACCGGCCTGATTCAAGTCATTTTGAATTACCTTTTGGATGAGTAGGCAGTTCAGATGATTTAGTGATCCAGTACAGCGAGTGATGGTATTTAAGGATGTAAGGGACAAATGGAACATCTTGGGGCAGCGAAATCTGCAGAAACTTTTGACTCGTGAAAATTTGAAGGACTTGTTTAATGTACTACTTGAACTTAGGCTTTGGGGAGCAGTGCAGTGATAGAAAAGACAGCCAAATGCTGTCTGCAGAGTTCTTGCTCTGGTCTCTGAGCATAGAGAAAGAGGAGTGATAGGCTTTTAAGATGTTTATGTGTTAAAAAATGACTCAACGCAGATCAAACACAATCTTTATGAGCCCTACTTCCAGTCTAGTGCCATCATAAAAAGTGGATGCTGCAAAATCCACGATTGATTCCTTTTTTGGAACAGAATCCATTATTAAAATTACTTTGGTAATTTGGTGAATCTGTTCATTTGGAACATTTTTGGCAGAGGTTCAGCTTGAAATAAAGTATTTATTCATTCATTCAGCTTGGCTCTGTGACCACATTTTACTCATTCAATTCTTCAGGCTCCTGAAATACTTTACCAAAACTATTTTTATATTTTTGTACTTTCAATAATGAAGCAGCATGGGTTCTTGGGACAACTCCAGGTTTTTTTTTCCAAGTGCATGAAATTATGAAACTGAAATAATGGGTGAGATTAATCAGGTTGTTCCTAATTTGATTTCAGAAAGCATTAGTGGGGGGAAAAAATCAAGATGGAGCGTTACGGAGGCAGATATACCAGCCTCGTGATGTATCCGGTGCTTGATCATCGTTAATAAGAAATGTAATCAGCTGTAGCAGTCCAAGTTTATTAAATTTGCTGACCTAAAAGGATGAGATAGCAATGCTTGATTCATATTTCGTAAAAGAAATACTGTGGAGTAGTCCATTCAGTATCACAAAATTTTAAACACATAATCATATGATTTCAAATGGGATAGTTTACATTTATATTCATGTATGAATGTGTATGAATATGATCATATATAATTTTCATATAATAATAGTAATTATTATTATTGTTTAAAACACATGGGTATTCATTCTAATATAAGCAATAGAATTTCTATACAACAATAATAATTTTAAACACAAGCACATTTCAAATGAGATTTGATTAGATTTTACACTTACCAGTGTTATTTTAGTATCACTGAGATGCTATTATAGTTTTTATTAATATTTTAATAATTTAATTATTTTTATTTTTATATTTTCTGTTTTCATTTTATTTTAGTTAACGATTTAGTAATTTTGTTAGTTTTTTTTTTTAATTTGTCTATATAGTTTTTAATAACTTCTATATCAGTTTTATGTTTAATGTTGCCTTGTCAACTAAATGAAATAAAATAAGATTTTTAAAAATACTTTATTTCAGATAGTTTATTTTATTTTTACATTAATGACATTTTAGTTTTACTTTTAGTTTAGTATAATAACCTGGCACTTACATATTTAAAAATGAGAATAATTTATTTACATTTATTTATATAAATATATTGATAGAGGATATGCAGTTATGTTGTATGTTTTAACATGTTAACAGTTCGTTACGTTTTTTTTTAAATGTTTTTTTTTCGATGTGTAAAACAGTCATATATGGAAAGAAACAATCGACATGTTCCTCTGGTATTCAGCATGTTCTTAGCATCAGTGAAAAAGCATGCATAAGGTAAACACTTGAAAATATCTCCAAAGAATTGGAGCTTTCCGGTTCCACTATAATTCAGGACTGGAAGACTGATGCTTGTCATAAAATCTATAGCTTTCTGGCTTTCTTTATATTGCCAGCAAGACTCCAGCCTCTCTGTGAAAGCTAGATGCTGAACGCACCTGAAAAGCATTAAAGCAGACAGCATCCATTATTACAGGCTCTTTCAGTCCTCTTATACCACTCATTAGCTTTTCAGTACTCTATGAAAAAGGCTTATGTCAAGCTCTGTCAAAGCATATTATTGTTCTGCTTTTGGTTTATATTTGCATAAGGCTGCATAATGCAGCACGGAGCAGATTCTTTTTTACCTCTCTGAGATTTATTAGAAGGAAGCACCTCACCTCTCTGTGATCTCACAAGAGCCAAGGACACGAGATGGGGGTAGGAAAGGTCAGGTAAGCAGAGCAGCAGGCATGACTAGACTCTGGCGTCTCTCGTCTCGTGCCAGTGTTCTGCATGAACGCTCTGGCCGTTCTCAACACCTCTAAATCTGCAAAGGTCACTGACTGCAAATCATCATATGAAGGGCGGCGGAATCGGAGTTGTTGCATGAAGACGGTCTCCAAGTAATAATGCATGAACCACAAAGGGGATCAATGGATCTGCCCCTTTTAATCACTTAGGTCGGGTTAATGAAATGCTTGGCGGGCTAATCATCTCAAAAGCTACATATGCTCTGCTTCTCAGTTTGATGAGATCACTGAGGAATGCCCTATTAGAGGGAACGTGGATGATAAGACTGAGAAGGTTCAGCAAAATTCCAAGATTCATGTGCAGCAGAGCTTCTGTTTTCACGCACACTACCACCGACTTCAATTACCTCTGAATCTAAAGGGCAGCCTCTTAGATATGCGTCAATGAGGAACATGGTTTTAAAAGGATAGTTCGCCACAAAAATGAAGATTCGGTCATCATTTATTCACCCTCGTGTAGTCTCAAAACCCATATGACTTTCTTGATGCAATATACGATACATTTTGAATAATGTATTGGTTGTTCTTTTCCATGCAATTACAAAGAATGAGCAAAAGCACCATAAAACTGGAACGAAGAATGGGCAAAAACATCATAAAAAAATCATAATGTGGCTCGAATGGTATGTAAAGCTCTTCTTGTAAGTACAGGAGTGAAGTCAAGAGCTGAAGCACTCCAATTTGTGTACGAATAAGAGTTCAGACTAGTTTTATAAATCATTGAAACGATTCAGCTCGAACTAATGATTAGTTCATGAATCAGACATCTACATTACTCAAACACTTTAGTTACAGAATTTTGGTTTGTTTCTTAAACAGTGCTTTTGTATAGCTTCAGAAGACTTGTGTGTATATAATTCACAATATATACTACCATTCAAATTAGTTTTTAATGTATATGGAAAAAAGTTTTTCTCATCAAAGCGGCATTTATTTGATCAAAAATACATATTGTTGCAAAAATAACTTAGGCCTTGTCCACGTGAACGTGGTTATTTTCAAAACCGCAGCTTTTTCTATGCGGTTTGGCCATTCGTCCACACGCAAACGCTGCACCAGGTCACTGAAACCGAATGTTTTTGAAAACTCCTGCCAGGGTGAAGTTTCACCCCAAAAACTCTGGTTGCAGTGTTATCGTTTAGACAGCGAAACCGGAGTTTTTGGCTTGTGACGTCGGAGCCTGCGCTGTTATCTCCGCCTACTTGAAACTTTTTCAGGCTTCTGGTTGGCCAATATGGCTTTATGTTTGAGATTATATCGCCACTTGTTGGCATGCTCTTGACAGCTCTTCAAAGCATGCATTTGCGTTTTCATGTGGATGGAGATTTTTTTAAAAATGGAAGAAGGAAAAACTCTGTTTATAAAAATACCCGTGTATGTGTAGACATGGCCTTAAAGTTGTCAGGAATATGGACCTGTTTGTTGTGTTTTCCCTCCCCATGTGCTCCGTGACCCAGTTTCTCCCTTGCTTGATAGTGTTCATGTCATCCAGGTGTGTCTTGTAATTACCCTCGTTACCCCATGTATTTAAGTCCCAGTCTGTGCTGTCTGTCTTTATCGGGTCTACATCATCATCAACGTGTCTTTAGTCGTTCCATGTGTGGATTACCCTGTGTTCTGGATTATAATAAAGACTGTTCCTTTGATTCACATCACTGTCGTTCCCTCCGACACAGATTGTGACAAAAGTAAATTAAAGTAACTATTTTCTACGTCATTATAAATTTTAATAATGATGGCAGAGTTGAATTTTCACCAGCCATTACTCCATTCTTCTCCATTCAAGTTCAAACGAAATGTATTTATTTGAAACAGAAATACAGTCAAACCAAAAATTAAGACACTAGATATAATTTTTGATATTTTTCATTATTTTTCATAGTTCATTTATGCAAGTGAGGACAGCAAAATAAAGTGAACTGTGACATATTATACCCAAAAATTCTTCACTACCAGTAAAATTGATAAAAATTTGGGACCAAAAATTTGATTTGACACTTTGACCTGACCATATTTTGTTACATACCTTTCTATCAAAGTTATCTGACATTATCCAGATGAATTTGTTCTGAGGGTTTAACTTGGGAGTTCTTGTCATTTTACTACCATTTTCTAAACTATAGCGAATAAACTGTGATAATGTCAGAAATGTTGACGGTATCTGAGTAAATTTTGGTTTGACTGTATTTCGTAACAATGTAAATGCCTTTACTTTCACTTTGACCAGTTTCATGCATCCTTGCTGAATAAATGTATTAATCAATAAACAAAAAATAAGAGTCCTACTGACCCCAAACTTTTGAACAGTAGTGTAAGTCATGTGGACCATTTTATGGTGCTTTTGTCAAAATAATAGTTTAGTGTATTTTAAACTACCTTCTTAGCTTAGCAAATCAGTTGTGAATTGTGTTTCTGGTGTGGAGCGATAGTTTTTTGGCATGTGAAGTTGCTGCACTTTTCAAATCAGTCACTTATGGAGGTTCTTTACAATTAGGCTTTCCTTCAGAAGCAACAACTCAATGGGTTTTGGAACAGAGTTAATGACTCCATTAGCTGTATAAGTTCCTCATAATAAAAAAAAAAGAATAGTATAATCATAAACCTTACAACACAAACAGCAATGACATGCCAAACCAAGACTGGGACTGAGATTCCTTGCAACAGTGCTTGTACACATGACTAAATAGTATCCCTTTGATAATTCATTATCATTGATAGGGTAAACCAGGTTTTTTGCTCTAACATTGCCCTTGTGGTACATGTTACTAAATCAATATAGCCTTTCCTCCAGCTCCCTGCACCCTTACAGGGAAAAAAGAGGGGAAGCGAGCAGGTTATTTCAAATGATGGTGACTATAAACTGTGACATGCACATAGTCTACACACACATATATAAATATACACAAGCAGTGAGGGTTCGTCTCTGTAGATCTGATAAGTATGTCTGAACCATGGTAAAAATAAATCCAGCTCAGCAATACTAGCCTACCCAGCAGCAGGGTGAGATGTATGTATTTACATAGTGCATGTAGGGAAATATTCCTTGAAATACAGAACCTTGGCCTTCATTAAACTTTAACGCACAGAACACAACTTGTTTCAGCCAGGGACGAGACATTTTCCACATTAAACCAAAGTTAGATCTGCAGTGCTTCTCTTTTCATATTATATTCGATATTTCCAAAAAGTGCACTGCTAAATGGTATGTTGAGTTTTCACAAACTCTTTCAACTTCTTAGGGACTAGCAAATGTGCAGTCACAGTACTTTACACCTTAATAATGTGATGTTAAGTTAATTAACCGCATGAAACTCATTAGTTTTTATCAGAACCATGTTTTCTCAGTCTGATAAAACAGAGAGGGGTTATGGAGTGTTTGACCAAATGAAATGAGGTTTCATATAGATACCCTCCCGCTGTGCTCGCTATTTATGCATGCCGACCCTAATTTGAAGTCCAAATTAGTCTTCATCTCAAACACAAGTCAGGGGAGGGAGAAGGTTTACGATGTTTCCGTTTTCCCAAAGTCATTGGTTTGAACTGAAAGACTGTGCCAAGCAAGAACATCATCTTTTTAGCACAGTAAGGAAAATCAACTGCTTTGCCTCCAGCAAATTCTCTTATAATATACGAGTATACAGCACTTCAGATTTGAATAGAATTATCCATTTTAGCTCCTTTCCTCTCACGCAGCGTGTCCTGATGGTTCATGGCATCCAGTGTGCGGCCGAACTGTCTGGTGGACACAAAAGATTGTGCTGAAATTAGTCACGTAGGATGTGCTGAGAATGTAGATGTCGCACAATGATATTTAAAAGCATCACTCTCCTGTACGCGTCCTTCTGTAGAGCATTATGGCAGATTATGGAG
>JAFVLL020006859.1:0-17671 GCA_021397915.2 Tor tambroides
GTATGTGATGTATTTAAATATATTTGCAATTACACATTTGTAATGATGTTGTAATTTAGTACATTTAAAATTAACTTTAAATGCAGTTTAAAATTATATTCAAGTACTTTACATGTGCTTTAGTTTGTTAGTCAATACATCAAAATGAAGCACAACAAAAGATTATTAAAACAATGTAAAATGTATTATAAAACTTTTAATTTGACATTTATTACAAAGTGAACTTAAGTATAACAAACATAGTCATTAAAGTACAGTATGCTTTTTAAGTACACTAAAACAGTATTTTATTTCATTCATATTATATATAGTTATTTGAAAATATACTTTTTAAGATTTCAAGTGCACTACACGTGCACAGTCAATACAATTAATCACGCTTCTTTTTAACAAGTTAGGATACTAGTTTAATTCATTAACTACAAACAAGCAGGACCTGGAACCCGGAACCAGCCATGATTATGTTCTTCGTAGCAAAAAGAGCCATTTGAAACGGTTTGCGTTTTGACGGCAAAAAAACAAAAGTTTTCCTTGAAATCTATTGTTTCTCACATTATTCCGTTTTTTTTTTTTTCATTTGCCTGTCCCAGAATCAGCACTATTAAAGATTATTTATCACATTTCTCTGGTTTCCAGCAGTGTTCTTGTTTGAGCTGTGTAACTGATACAGCAGCTCTTTCTGGCTGGAGATAAACTCTGTGGATGTGTTTGTGTGAGTGGTAATGCACTCTCATTTAAATCTTATCTTGCTGCCAGACACAAATTTCTCTCAGTGGTGTTTTTTACACAGTCCCATACGGCTCAGTTCTTGAATCATTACCGTTGTATATTCCAATGTATACTATATGTCAGTAAATAAATCCCAGTATTCACATTTCCCACTAGAAAATTGTTTTGCTGAAATAAAACCCCTTGTGATAAATGTATACATATCCTCAGACTTAGCAGGCTGTTTTTTTTCTCTCTCTCTCTCTCTCTCTCTCTTTTCTTCAGAGAGTTTGAATTGTATGCAGAATTTTCTTAAACTTTCCTTGTCAGTTTCAGAAAACAGTGTCATTTGTGTGCTAAATGTCTCCCTATGACTTCCTATTATTCTAATTACTGGATACACACTTTCTTCTTGTTCTTCATCTTTTCTTTTGTTGCTTGTTCTATTTACTCAATTCAATTTCATTATGTCCTAACTTGTCCCAAATTTGAAAAATATGAGTGAAGTGAATGTAATGAAATTAAGTTGACATTAAATGACCAAGAAGTGTAATTTTGTATTTAAATTTGGAAATAAATTTGTAAAAACGTGTGTAAATAAATACACAAATAAACTTGTAAAACAAATTTGTAAAGGTTAAGTGGATTCAACAACTTATTTCATCATTTTGCAAGGAGTGATGTTATTTTCTTATGAAATTAATTCCTTGTGAGGCCAAAACTCAGGAACTCTCGCATCACGGATGCCACGTAATAAAGCAATAAACTTTCTAATCTGACGAGAAGATCTGGGATGAAGACCATTTGCTCATCTGTCCCTTCACCCATCCTTAGGCCCCCTCCTTCTCCCCTGGGCAGATGGCGCAGGTCACAAAAAGGTTGTCTTAGGAGTGTCAAGAACTCAAGTTATGCTCATATCATGGCTCTACTGTATCTTCAGAATTCATAACCATAACCCCTTCATGTTTGATTTCATTTTAAAGGTCTCTGTGCGATTGGTAAATTGGTCTCAGTTTCACAGTAGTCACTTATATTATGAGAAATATTGAAAACCTAAGTGAATTCTGTACTTCTGTTGTGGGCGGTCTCCTTTCAAAATCTGATAAACATTGCTCTACACCAGGTGCAACCCTGGACCACGAGAACCAAAAACACTAAAAGGTCTTTTATGTTTTTACAGCTGATCTGAAGATTCATTTGTTTCTTATTTGGGTATAAAAGGGAAGTGACAAAACACTACGGGGTGATTCTGTAGCCAGAATAAGCCGTATGTGGTGTCTCTCTCTACACTCCTTTCTATGTATTTTCTAAGGTCTGGTATGCATCTTTTACTCTTAGATTAATCTTTGAGAATTTGGTGTTTTGTATTGATATGATCTGATATCTTTGAATTGGCTATGCAAATGGCATAATACATATTTACCTGACTGATAATAAAATGTTATATTTGACTTATTCTGATCTATTCAGAAATCATTTTTCAAGTAGATTAATGTGTAGTGGTATTTCCGCAAATCTGCGTTCAGGACAGATCATACCAAAGCACCAATGGATGAACCATGGGGAACACCATGAGAGACTTTGGATTTCTGACTGTCACTGGCTTAACACGGTGTAGCCCTCGTGGTTATAGGAAAAAAATACACTTTTTGTTATGAGTATGCAGGCGCAGCTCACTTAAAGGTATTATAACCACTCTGTATACTCTAAGTTTAGAATTGACGAGTTTGTGTCCGCGGGTTCACTATCGGTCGAGTGCAATTCCTGTGCGATACCTGACCCTAATGAATGAAGATTTGAAAGTATGGGATTTCCAGAATAATCAAATATCTAAATTGATATACAATGGAAGTCATGACCTAATGGTTAGAGAGTTGGACTCGTGATCCAAAGATTGTGAGTTCGAGTCTCGGGCTGACAGGAATTGTAGGTGGGGGGAGTGAATGTCCAGTGCTCTCTGCACCCTCAATACCATGACTGAGGTGCCCTTGAGCAAGGCACCGAACACCCAGCTAATCCCTGGGCACCACAGCATAAATGGCTGCCCACTGCTCTGGGTGTGTGTGTGTGTGTGTGTGTGTACGTACGTACTTTGGATGGGTTAATTGCAGAGCACAAATTCCGAGTATGAGTCACCATACTTGGCTGTATGTCACGTTCAATCGATATTTGTGATCAGTTTTTAATTAGAAATATTGCATAAATTTAATGATCACTTGAAATTGGAGTCAGATTGAACACGGAGCTAGACTAAAATTGAAGCTAAGTCCTGATAAATTCAAAAGCGCAAGTAAAAGACCGAACATGCATTAAACCTTCGACCAGGCCGCTGGATTCTGCTTTTTGGGCTGGCGGGTGGATCCTTACAATTTTAATTAATTATTCTTTTTTTGTTGACATCTGAAACTAAACAGTGAATTTCTAGTTCCCAGCATGCTTTGCATGGGACTGCATTAGAAAAGTAAATGTTGAAATATTAAGTTTTATATAGCATTCAGTTTCCACTACACAAGTTCAGCAATTTGTTCAACAAAAATTGGTTCAAAAAAGCATTTGTCAAAATGGAATAATCTAAAACATAATTTTCATTTTTTACTAGACTAAAACTGTCACGGTTCACGGGGAGTCACAGAGACCAGGAACGAGGAGAACACTTAGAATTAACAAATAGAGTCTTTAATAATCCAACAGGGTACATGGAGCACAGGCAGGGAAGACATACAATACCGGACAGGAAACAAGGGGCTGAACACACTATAAATAGACAGAACTAATAAGGGG
Organism: Tor tambroides; assembly: GCA_021397915.2. Classification (NCBI taxonomy): domain Eukaryota; kingdom Metazoa; phylum Chordata; class Actinopteri; order Cypriniformes; family Cyprinidae; genus Tor; species Tor tambroides. The sequence continues at coordinate 3,490 of JAFVLL020006859.1, forward strand.
AAAAAAGACACACCTGGAACTAAATCAACAGATAATCAAACAAAACAAGGACAGGAAACAGGAAAAACCAAATATGGGCATAAGGAAACACAGGGAGCACGTGGAAACACAGGACACAGGGAAACAAAGTCTGACAAAAACATCAAATTTATTTTTAAGCAGTGCTTTTCTTCTTTTTTTATTTAATAAAAAGAATATATGTGGTACTTGATGGCTATATATATATAAATACAGAAGTATTATTTCTTGGCAGTAGCAAACTATTCTGTTGAAATTGTCACCCCCTTACAATATGAAAGAGGTTCCTAGTTGCTTATTTCATCCCTACAATCTCTTGAAAACTACATATGTATAAACCATTCATCTTGCATTTTAAATGTTCACCATGAAATGTCAGTGAAACAGTCTTAAAATAAACAGTTCTGGCTTACATCACTGGGTGTTCCCAGGAAGCTTTTGGAGGGTCCTGAGAACAAGAAGAACGTCCCCTTAGACGAGTGCTATTCACAAAATCTGTAGTGAACTGAACTACTAATCAACCTTCTGGTCATAACATCCATCTTTGGGAATAATCTGGCTTTTCTGTGGGAAAATTATAATGAGTAACAAGTTTCTCCGGGAAATGTCACACAGCGTGACCCAAATTAATTTGAATATCCTTCCTTATGTTATATTCCCTAAAATATATATACCTTGATATTCAAAAGTTGTCTCATGTGGTGCTTAAATTATAAAGAGACTACTGATGACCAGTAAAATACCATGTGATAATCATGTGAAACACAGGCTTTATATTCCCATGTGACCTCAGATTTTTTTTTGCAATAAAATCAGATGACTGACTATTTTTTTTTTTGTTGTTGTTGTTTTGTACTCTTTAAGTTAGTTATTTAAGTGTAATATAAAGCATAGTGAAATACTGGTAAAGACTGTAAGAAAAAAAATGACATTAGAAATAACTTAAGCAGGGAAATGTATGACATAGCTTAAGAAAAAGTTTGAGAGAGTGAGAAAGTTAATTGTTCTTTTTTTCTTAGCGTTATGGTATGTTACATTTTTACTGCATTTTATTTTTGTATTAAATTATATGCTGAGCAAGTAAAAAATAAACAACAAATTGACAACCTTAATGCCTGTTTGCACCAAAGATGATAAATCTAACAATAACAATAGTTTTAAAAATCATTCACAATTTAAAAGAATAGTCGAGCCCACACTACAACTATGTTAATAACAGGAGGAACAATAATCACTGGAATCACTTTCAGAATGATTATTTTCAGCTGATGAACAATAAAAACATGGACAGGCAATCAGAATCGATCCTGCTTAAAGAAATTGAGAATTTAAAGCAGCAGACAACAAAACTGCAGCATGTGTTTAAAATAAACAATGTTATGTCTGTATCTTTATAGTTGTCATTCTTGGTTGTCATTCTAGTTTTAGTCTGGTTTAGGATGTTCCAGTGTGCCAGCGTCCAAAAAAAAAAAAAAAATCTTATATGATAAATGGAATACATAACTACAGCCAAAACAATGTCAGGTATTTCAGACAGGTATCAAGAGAAAACACACATGTATCAGACCAAATGAAGGATGGAGGCTTCGTTCACATCAGGAGATTCTGACTGAGGTGTGTTAAGTCAATCAGAATCTGTGCCATGAGTCCAGCTCAAGCCAAATGAATCACAACTGTAATTTCCATCAGCACTGTGATTTTTTTGTTTTGATGAGAACTGAGAGGAAATGGAACCAAAAGAACATTCTCTGAGGAGAGAAATACATTCAAAGCTTCCTTTGACGTTCTTTGAAGTCAGGATTACCACTGCTACAAGATCAGCACAAAACACACAAGTCCAGCCTTCAGGTGTATGACAAATGAATATGTTGTTTAAATATTGTTAGGGCTTGCTGGTGAAGAGAACAGAGAGCTGGCATTGATAAAGCGCTCAGTACGTAGATGTGTAAAGTAATTTGATTTCCACATGGCTTGTTTCTTCACAGATAGCCATGTGTGACGGCCCCGCAGCCATCCCAGCAGGCACAGTGCCTCTGATTCAATAGAAAGAGTGCACGTTTATCTGCCTGTTCACCACAATATTTCCAATGCTTCCATATTTTTTTTTAAAACAAATTTGTGTTGTCTACAGATTGGTATAAATATGGAACTGATTCTGTTTACAGAAACCCTGTTTCGGCCTGAGAAAGAAAAATAAAGTAATAATAAATAATTATAAAGTATGTGTCTAAAACTAAAACAAAAATACAAGCATAGACAATCAGTGATAAAGATGGCAAGTATTCAGAAAGCCTCTTAAAGGTTTCATGGCTGGTTTCAACCACTTTATGGGGGATTTGGATCTTGGTACTAATCTTGAACTCCTGTTAGACAATTAGGTGACATGATTTTCACATATAAGTGAAAGCTAAAATTACGTAATTGACATTTAGAGGAAACAAAAGACCAGAGATTGCACTTTAAAATCATCTCTGCAAATAGAAGAAGCCTATGTCCCCTTACTTGAGCACTATTCAATAATCTGACTGCTCTGTGGGAAAATGATTATGAATGAAACCAGTTTCTCAAGGAAATGTCACACAGTGTGACCCAAATTAAATTGCACAGAATCTTTCATTAAGTTATATTCCCAAAAATATATACCTTATTAAATTAAAATTTTTTTTTTTTTTTTTTTTTTTTTTTTTAATGGTGCAAAATACCAGTAAATTGTACCAGTAAAACTACTGCAAACCTTAGTAAATCATGCTGTGTGATTCATAGAAATACTTTCCTCCCATGTGAAAAGGAAACTCCTACAAATGCATATGCAATAAGGTCAGCAATTTTATTTTATTTGACATACATAAATAGGACTTCAGTACATCTTTATAAGTAATTGCACAACTACATCTATCGTATTTGATATGTGGTTAGACTGTACTGTTGAATGTACTGACAAGCATTTTAGGTAAATATACTTGTTCCGCTCCATGTGACTGCTGCTAGAGTTTTCTGCAATGTTCATGCCTTCGAAAGCATTGTCAGTAAGTAATTTTTTGTAAAATGTGTAAATTGAGAACATTTTCTTTATTTCCTATGCTGTATTTGTAACAATTAAACATTATTATATACACTAATTCTTCTAACTGCTTAAACAGTTAATTCTGCCCTTTCAGCCTTTATATGTGAATACGTTTTGCTTTCTGTTTACTAATAGTATTTTATTCCTGGATTGTTTTTGATAGTTTCACTCTCATTCAATGCACATTGTAGTAAAAATCAGGAGTTTTGGAAATTATACCCTGGCTCCAGTCTTTATCTGAATGGAGTTTGGCTTGCTGCTGAATTGTGTTCACACATATGGAAACACACAAGGAGAGCAGTACAATACTTAAATGTCATTTGAAACTTGTATGTCATATTTAAACATATTTGTATTTAAATTAGTGCTGTCAATCGATTAAAAAAAAATGAACTAATTAATCGCACATTTTTCTAAAATTAATCGCGATTAATCGCGATTAATTCCACCTAACATTAAAGTTTTTAAATATACTTTTATATTGCAATAATTTCACATTCAATCTTCAAACGTACAATGTACAAACAACATAAAGACAGTATATTTTTTAATATTCCTTTAATGGCATCTTTTTTTATGATTGAAGGCCAGCATCACTGATATCAATACTACTGATGTCTCTATAAAATAGTTTTTCCCCTGACTATTTAACCATTGACTGTAGCCATTCAGCATTACAGTATAATTGAGAGCTATCAATTTTAAAATTTATTAGACTTAACTTATAATTTAAGTGAACTTAAAACAATCTTCACATGAACCCATTATAATAAATGACATATTTACCTAGCTGTGCCCTTCTGCAGAAATATACAGAAAATGAATAGTTACCAAACACTAAATTCTAAATTAAATATATGAACCTCTTAAAGCTACGAAAGTTATTGATTTCCTCTTTTTTTCTTTTGTTCTTGGATTAACAGACATCACAGCAGCTGGTTATTAGCTTATTTGTCTGCTGTAGCTTTAAAAGCTGCTGCTGCTGAACGTGACGCGGATCTGACATTTGTCTTATTTTCTCACAAATCTCTTCACCTTGTCTGACCCACTTCAGGTCTTAAAGTCTCTGCTAATGAGCGGACGAGTTGAATCGGGTGTTTTAGATGAGGGAGACAGTGCTGGGGTGCCTCAAGACAGTTTTTTAAAACCATTTCAGAGACATGTTCTTAAATGTGACGCATATATAACATATTGCATGCATGCACGCAGTTTTAAGGCAGCTTTAATTGCCTTTTTGGTAACTTCATGCCTTAACTGACGGCATAACTAGGACATTGCATGCATGTAGTTTCTTTCGCTGTTTGATATGAAATGATACAGGCTACAGCGCGCGCCGGCACCTTTGTGCGTGTATTTGAAGAGCGCGCGCTACGAGCACAGTATCTTTTCCGCGCTCGTTTGACTCGCGCCTGGCGCGGAGGCGAAGTTAGAGCGCGTCTGAAACGTCTCCCGTTTGATGTGGTCATAAAGACGTTCTGCATCTAAATAAAAGCAATCCTTTTCAAGAAAAAAGAGACAGAGGCAGCAGTTGCGAATGGGGTGGCCAACCCTAGCCCCGCCCCTGCGTTAATTGCGTTAAATATTTTAACGCGTTAATCAGAAAAAATTAATCGCATGCGTTAACGCGCTAATTTTGACACCACTAATTTAAATATAATGATGAAGTTGCAATTTAGTACATTTTTAATGTAATACTGAATAACAGTTAAAATTATAATCAAGTACTTTACGTGCTTTAGTACGACGGCGTTTTAGTGCCTCGTTAAAAAATAAAAAAAATCTAAGATTATGAGATTAAAGTCGTAATATTTCGAGAATAAAGTCAAAATTACGAGAATAAAGTCGAAATACTACGAGAATAAAGTCGAAATTATGAGAAAAAAAGTTTAAATGTTTCGAGAATAAAGTCGAAATGTTTCTAGAATAAAGTCGAAATGTTACGAGAATAAAGTCGAGATGTTACGAGAATAAAGTTGAAATGTTTCGAGAACAAAGTCGAAATACTACGCGAACAAAATCGAAATATTTCGAGAATAAAGTCGAAATGTTTCTAGAATAAAGTCGAAATGTTACGAGAATAAAGTCGAAATGTTTCGAGAATAAAGATTATAGTTATAATATTTTGAGATAGGCTATTTTAGCCTTTTGTGCATGCAAATGGCCCGGATTGGGAGCACCGGGATATTCCAAAGTCTCAGCTTTCAAATTATGTCAGTTTTATGAAATACAAACAATATTGCAATAATGTGTTTGTCAAGCGGCATGTGAGTCAATCATCTTTCCGATTACAATAATGAACTACGAGACATTATTTTCATTATAAATTAGGCTAAACTGTTTTTTTTTTTCATGCCTTATGATGATCCTTCACTTATCTTGCTATAAACTTGAAATAAAGAGCAAAAACACATTTATAATTTGTATTTCGTTATAAAACTGATAGAATTTGAAAGCAAAGCACAAAATAGTTGAGATTACTGGTTGGCTGGCGCGCTACAAATAATCAATGGAAGACGTTAAATATTATGTCCTCCTTTACAGTATTATACCATGAATAAAACAGTTTGTGAATAGTCACTTAACCTTTACAGCAGAAAAGACAACAATATAACTTATGTTAACAAATTTGAGTCCACTTCAACCTTTAGAACGTTTTATTGATGTTCAGTTAAACAGTCTATTTGAGGAATGAAAGTTTGGACGCCACAGACGTTTTTGCGGAGTAGGTGATGGAATTTTCACAATAATTTAATGAATTGATTCACATAAATACAGCGATCTGTCACGTCACATTAAAGAGCTTGAAAATCACATTATTGTAAGACACATAATTTGTGTTTCGCTATAAAACTGATTTTGAAAGCTGAGACTTTGTTTTAGGCTATATTAAAAGCACTAAAAGCACAAAGCTTAAGCTATTGCTATTGGGTGGCTGGCACACTACAAATAACGAATGCAATGGAAGACATGAAATATTATTTCCAAGCATAGTGTGACTGTCCCCGCGAGTATGACAGATGGTATGATTTCTGCTAATAATCCCACATATGTTTGTAGTGTATTAAAAAAAGGGTTAAATAAGACAGCGCTCTCTTACGAATATTACGAAAGGAATGCCGATTCAGTGTGTGAGCTGATGTTAAGATACATTTGTTCCTGTTCAGTCTGTTAATAAATATCATATTCTTGATATTAAGCTGTTTCCGCGAGTCCTTAAAATTGACTCTTCCGCATCCCAGTAAGATGATGCGGCCGCTCGGACGCAACAATATTCAAATCAATTCCGGTGGCCGGCAACTTCTCCCGGTGCTCTCAATGCGGGCCATTTGCATGCGCAATATAGGCTATACTCTCAAAATATTATAACTTTAATTTCTACGAATTAAATTCTCAAAACATTTCGACTTTATTGTTGTAATATTTTGACTTTATTCTCGTAGTATTTCAACTTTATTCTCGAAACATTTCGACTTTATTCTCGTAATATTTCGACTTTATTCTCGTAACATTTCGACTTTATTCTCGAACTATTACGTACTTTAGTATGTTAGTCAACACATCAAAATAACAACTTGTAAAGCACAACAAAATATTATTAAAACAATTTAAAAATGTACTTAGAGTAAAACTTTTAATGGGAAATTATTGCAAAATGAACTTTTTAATTAGAGTGTGAAGAAACAGTCATGAATGTGTACTCACCTAAAGCACAATTAAGTGACCTTTATTTCATTAATATTATAGTCTGCAAGTATATATATATATATATATGTGTGTGTGTCAGTCCTCTGTCGTGTGTGTCATGTGTTCCCACCTCTTGTGTCCATATTTGGTTTGTTTCCTGTCCTTGTTTAATGTGATTATTAGTTAAGTCTGTTCAGCTGTGTTTGTCTCATTAACCTGTGTATTTAAGTTCCTGCCTGTTCAGTTTCATGTGGTCTGGTCTACTCGTTACTCCCTGGTGTTCCTGTCCTGTCTCAGCCTTGCCTTGTTTTGCCCTGCCTTGTTTGGATTTATTAAAGACTGTTATTTTGATTTTATCCTCGTCTCCGTGTTCCTTGCTCCTCCTCGTGTGTGCACCGTGACAATATGTGTGTACTTCAAATCGTGAAAGTATATATATATATACGTTTAAGATTTGAAGTACACATTCAATAATTCTTTTTTCACAAAAGACATAGTGGTAGCTTAAGTTGTTGCATTATTTAGCGACATGCTATTAACTGCTACAACATTCTGGCAGTCAATATTGTGGCAGCGATACCAAGAAATCAGAAAATGACACAACCGAGACTCAAACAATGTGCATCACCTCCCTGGCCAGTCTCCAACAGCTTACAATGAGATTTAGGGTTGATTTCTAGTCTGACAGTGAAAAGGGTGCTTCAAAATCTGCAGTGACTAGATGCAAAACAGGCTCTCCAGTGTTTGACCTTTGACCCCGATTTGGCTGACTGAAGTTCTGCTGGGCTTCAGTGACTGTCTGTAATGTGTGAGGGAGGGTGTTGATCAGGATAGCAGCAGTCCTCCCCTGGTGTCCAATCACTGCTGTCCTGGGCTGACACTTCCTTATAGTGTCTGTGCTTAATTAGAGAAAGTGAGCTGAGGCTTGAGTCGGGGGATCTGTTGTGTCTGGAAAGGGAGGGTTGATAATATTTACTTGAGTAGTCTGCTTGGACTTTTATTAAATGTGCCACCAAACACCCTCTCGCCATTACACTGCCATGCCAACCTTGACTGGGAGGAGTCTGGATGCTAGATTTTGGGTGTTTCAAAGAATCAGCCAGAGTTTTCAACAGAAGGCTCTGTAAACCCTAGTGAAAAGTAAATATACTTCAGTGTATTTTAAATACATTTATTTCATGCTAAGTATACTACAAATACATCTACATATTTATGTACTTAATAAAAATACCCTGCAATTGTACTTTTGGTATACTAAATTGCTATACTTAAAATCTGCTAAATTGGATCAACTAATTTAGTACTTAAAGCACTTTAATTGTGCGGAGGTAGTGCTGAAGTCCAACTAAAGATATACTGAAGTACACTTGATTATGCTGAAGTATATTTGATTATTAAGTACAACTATTGCAAGCATACTTTAGGTACGCTTTAAATATTTTGCATTTAAAGACTGATATTATTCAAAGATCACACAGTCCTTATCACTAGTGACATTAAAACACATTTTAGGCTTAATATTAATAAATGTGCATTGTGCACAAGTAGTACTCCAAAAAAGTTGAATTATAATTTTATATCAGTAAGTCTCAAGCACTATGTAAGTAAATATGTTAATAGATTTGAATTACTTCGTATGAAATATATATACAGTATATTACTTTCTTTTACTAGGGCACTCTGAGAGAAAAATGAACAAAATGTACAAATGTTGTGGATTTATATCTTAAATTGTAATATTTTAATATTTATATTGAGTGTCTTTGCACATATGTCACATAGTCCAAAATTCTAATTTTGAAACATGCAAAATATGTCACATCTGATGTTATAAGTTGCATACATAATAAGTTGGAAACCAAAATTGGACACACACACACACACACATGCTATTGTTGATGAAAAGGGATAAAAAGAGTGGCACAAAAAGTATTTTCAGTTGTGTACAGCAGAGTTTTAAAAGGGAAGGTGATAAATGAGGCAATTACCTTCACTTTTGTATAAGTATACAACTAAATGTAAACATGATGTTCTTATAAGCTATTTCTATATTTAGAATATCTTTTAAACCAGTGTTTCTCAACTGGTGGGTTGCGAGACATTTCTGAGTGGGTCGCGGAGTGTACGGCCAAAGAAACGACATCAACAACAAAAAGCATAATTCTAAATGTTTTTCTGATGCGAGACCTTTATTTTAAAAGACGTGCATGAAAGCCATTGACACTTCTGTCAGATGCAGTTTAAAAGAGTGCTGTCCCGATTCAGCATGTGGTCAGATGAGATGTTGATAGGCTTAATGTCAGTGTCATTGTTCTATCGTTATTTCATAACTTATGAAATAAAGTCTCTCACCTCAGGAAAATGAACTATCCTGTCCTGCCAGATGTTAGGCAATATCGCGCTCGTATCACAATGTGGCGGCGTGCTGCATATCACTTCACTGAAGCGCAGAAATACGAGCATGCAACATAAAAGTACGGTACCGATAAATCACATAACTGGTACTGTGTGTGTTAGCTGGGAAGGATTTGCATGAAGGTATGATATTCATTCAAGAGCAGTTTCCATGTTTCATTAATAGTTAATGTTACTATTGTATATTCACCATGCAACGGTTGTTTCCATAACCCAAAAATACCATGTTATTTTCACTTCGTGTCATTTTGTATATGTTTAAATGACTGTGATGGCCCATACTAACTTAATTGTACTGACAAAAACTAGTTCGCGACTGCTATTTAATAGCCTTACGTTATAGGCTGTTTATTCCTGAAAAAAAAAAACCTCTAGAAATCCTACAAAAAATAGAATATTAACTTGGAATGTTTAGATTACATTTAAGGAGGTGTGCATTATGCCATAAAAAATAAAACGATAGAAAAGTGGCTTATTGTTGAGTTTTATAGGCTAGCTAGGCCTAGTTCCAACACATATTTTAGCACTCACATTAATGTCACAATGAAAGGCTTGAAACTTACATTTAATAATTATCTGATGTATTTCAGCATGTCACACATAATTATTCGTTTAACACATCTATTCCCGTATACAAAGCCCATGACATGCCGAAAATTATGGACATAAAATAAGGAATTGATCACTTTCTACGATTCGTTCCTTTGTATTAATTAAAACGGGTTTAAATAATAATTAAACCATATTTTAAATAATAATAATAATAATAATAATAATAATAATAATAATAATACGGTTTCATATATTTCGGCATGCGTGAGATTGGGGGAATCCGTAAAATGTAAAAAAAAATAAAAAAATGAATTAGACAACACAGTACAACTTAAGAATTTTGTTATTTAATTAGAAAACAACCTCTGATTCACAACATTCGTTTCCAAACACAGAAATCGGGTTCCCAGTCAATCGCCAGGAACAGGGTTGAGCACCCCTGGGGCAGAGCCTTGCACGGGCGTCAAATCTAAGGCTGTGTTCGAAATGCCATACTATCATACTACTCTTACTATTTCTGCAGCATGCAGTATGTAAGCTGCGCATAGTATGAAAATTTTCTGCATGCATGAAATACCTGGATGGCCTACTATATTTGCCAGAATCTGCTAAATATAACTCAAGTATACTGAAATCAGTACAGAAGCTGTGTTCCGAATGGCATACTATCATACAACTCCTACTATATTGCAGTATGCTGTGTGAATACTGTGAATAGTATGTGAATTTTCTGTATGCATGGAATGCCCGGATTACCTGTTACATTTGCTGAAATTTGATGTATGTATCTGAAGACACTGCGTGGGATACTGTTTCCCAGAACGCAACGCGCTCCATGTGACGTTTCATCTTCAAACGCGTGAGTGAACTGGAGGCGGGGAATAGTGCTTAGAAATGTTACACTTGTATATGTACGTATATACATATACATGTAAACTACAAACTATTGCTGTGCATCTAAAAACAATATCATTTGTAGGACATAAATTGTACTTTAATCTCTACGGCACTTTTCCGATCAAGTCAAATGACGTCACCTTTATCTCTATAGCGCTTTATACATTGTTTCAAAGATATTACATAATATTTATATTGCAGTAATATATAAATAAAATGTATAAATAAAATTAATATATTTTTTATATTAATTTTTTAATTAATATTTTTCTCCGGCCACCAATGCCTGGCTGCGATAAACAGCACTGCAAAAGACACGCGTATTTCTGTAGTATCCGTGGCGCAGTGAGTGAAAGACGCGAGATGTGTGCTGTTGATGCGAGCGATCCGAGTTCGATTCTGGCTTTTGTCAAACTCGTGCAACTCCTTTTCCCATCACATACCAGATCAGAAAGGCATTTATTTTCAATAAAAAATTAAGTAAATATTTGAAAAGTGGAAATTAAACGCCTCATTAATAACACAGTGTGCTTAGCTGTAGGTAGGTTTTTGTCCCATTAATGTTTGTGTTTGTCATGTGACAATTAAGCATATTACTCTGAAACATTTGTTGCTTATTGTATACTGTTTCACACACTATTCTTTAAAAAATTGTAGGCAGTATGCACTGTGTACTGGGCAGTAAGCAGTAAGCAAGTATGCCATTTCGAACACAGCCTAGGTTCTAGCCCGACCCAAGTGGCCGACAGTTTACCACTATCCTCGGCTCGAGTCCGACTGCAGCCCGTGTCTTTTCTCTCTCTCGCTTCCTAATTACACAGCTGCTGTTGCAGCCATTAACATAGTTCAGTTTTGTTTCTAATTGCAAAATTATATTTCATATTGTTTCATTATTAATTAATTTAGAAAAACGTTTGGAACATTTTTTGTTTGTTAAATTCAAGTGTCGACAAAGCGGATAGCTGCTGACAGCTGAGTTGATCACGTCTGATCAATTTAGCCTTCTCAAATCATCACGACTTGCTTAAAATAAAATCTACGGATATAAAACACTTAAAGCATATTACAATGTTAGTTTAAACATTTAACCTATATAAATGTGCGCTATTAGGCGTATCTAAGCATTTGTGCGGAGAGTGGAAGCTGAAGCGCACTTAATGCACAGAGGCACCCTCGCGATCACTTGCATTTTGTTCTTCAGTAGAAACAACTTGAAGTACGCCTTCATTTTTGTTCATACAGATAAGACTAACACTTCATTCGGAACTGTAAATGGTCTACCCTTATTTTTGTGTGCAATCACAATATCAACAAAACTTTGAGGTTTTGTAAAATAGAGAAAACAAACAGGACGCGTTTTTTGCGTCTCGTTCTGCGTGAACAGGGACACGTCGAGCTCAGGCTGAAATGCAAGGCTCTAAAATCAGGTGCAGTTTAGCTTTGCCGTGTCCGAAACTGGTGGTTTATATCGACAATAAACTACAGAATACATGACTGAATCCATGAAGGGCTAATAATGACAGTAGGACGTTAATAATGCATGATCGTGCTTTGGTACATATTTAAGAAACGACTTTAAAACGTCGTTATTATTACAGAAAAAATGTGTTTTTGTTCCATTAATAATTTTATGTGAGGTTGAAAAATAAACGGTGCTTATCATCGGTGCTATAAGTCAGTTTTGCTGTAGGCTATTCATCAAAAGCAGAATCAAAAAGCAGCGTGCTCACTGGCAGTCCAGTTCATTATGAAAAAAAATATTTCTCAGGCCTATATAAGATAAGCATTTGAACACAGCTTCCTTGCACTATAATAAACACAATAATTATCTGCATGATACCACTGTTATTTTTATTATTGCAAAGTGAAATGAATGAAGAGCACGTCTGTCTTGCATGCGCAAAAACGCAGTGGAAAAGGGAAGTTGGTTTATCAAGTTAATCCATAGTCAAGTGGTGAATCGCACCAGTGATTTCAGTGACACAGGTTCAAATCTCGGATTGGGGTGTTTTTTTGTTGTTGTTTTTTTTTTAATAAATAAAAAAATAATATATATAAAATGATTAATGGAGATGTGTGTATTCTGCAGTTCGTTGGTTTATGTTACACCATTTTTTGTCTTTCAGATAGAGCATGTCCACTGAGCAAGTGTGACTGAATTCTGAATTCAGGAGGGGTTTGGGGACAGTTCAGTCTAATCATGGGGGTTGCGTAAAGGTGTGAATCGCTTACTCTTTCATATGGAGAGTGTCTAATGAGCATTTCAAACTTGCAGAGCAGGTTTAGGCAAAGTGTTTTAGGATAAATGCCTCCTTTGGTTTGGCTTTTGCAATTGGCATGCAACAGCATATAGAGTATTATATACAATATATATATATTTTTTTTCTTCTTAGGAGACCCGGCACCTCTGCTAGAGAGACAAAGAAACTGGCCGAAAGAGACGTGCATCTGCCAGAGAGACAAAAACTTTTGTACTATTTTAATTGTACATGGCAACGCTGCAGTCGTTTGACAATACAAATGTAAAAATATTTTGCAGTAATACAAAACTTAATGTAGGCCTAATCATTTTAGTTTCATTATTGGGCAATTCCTGCATTACTGACGTGACATTCGTAGTCATATATATATATATTTATATATATATATATATATATATATATAGTGGGTCGCGGTTTGACGACCATTGGAAAAAGTGGGTCCCAAGGTCAAACCAATTATTTTTAAACGTAATATAAACTGATTTTCCTCTGAGACAAGCAAAGAACTAACTAAAGAAATAAAATTAACATAATGCAGAATGTCTCGGTTACGTATGTAACCCTCGTTCCCTGAAGGAGGGAATGGAGTGTCACGCCGGTGACCGACAAATTGGGATCTTGCTTTGAGAGACCAATCTACTTAGGAAAGGAAAGGAAAGGAAAGGAGGTGATTTGTGGCCAAGTATGGGGACCCATAATCAGAATTTGTGCTCTGCATTTGACCCATCAAAGTGCACACACACAGCAGTGAACACACACACACCGTGAACACACACCCGGAGCAGTGGGCAGCCAGTGCTGCAGCGCCCGGGGAGCAGTTGGGGGTTCGGTGCCTTGCTCAGAGGTCTCACCTCAGTCGTAGTATTGAAGGTGGAGAGAGCGCTGGACATTCACCCCCCCCACCTACAATCCCTGCTGGACCTGAGACTCGAATCTGCAACCTTTGGGTTACAAGTCCGACTCTCTAACCATTAGGCCACGACTGCCCCCCTAAAAATTATTTTTTATTTTTATTTTTTTTACTTAGAGTGTAAACTAAACGAGCCAATGCACATTGTATCCAGCTGCTGCTCGTCACGGCACAAGCATAAGTAGGCAGCAGGTGCAACACATACTCAGGTTTTCGCTGAAGAGCCGAGCCGGGGACCCAGTTGCTCAGCGGTGGTACAGCAGCTGTGGCAACGGGACGGGACGTGACGTCTCCGTTCCCTCCTTCAGGGAACTAGGGTTACATACATAACTGAGACATTCCCTTTCCCTTTCAGCCAGTCACTTCGAGTCACTTCGGTGA
>JAFVLL020006860.1:0-20992 GCA_021397915.2 Tor tambroides
GGGGATCACGATGCCGGCTCAACATCATGATGTATATCGGCCATCGGCGATGGACGATGGCATCGTCTATCGGCCCTACACTAATATGGCGTTACAATCACTTTTGATAAATTTAATGCATCCTTGCTGAATAAAAGTATACTTTTTTTAATTAATTAAAAAATATATAAGAAACTGAAAAAATGATCTACGTAGAGAAATGTCTCTCACAGTGGTGGCGGTCATCTCCTTGCGTCGATCAGGTATCTCAGCCTTATTGGGGTTGTTGGCGGTGCTGACCATTGGACTAGATGGTGGTAAGGTCCGACTGCCCATTACACTACAGCTGGCCTTCCTTGGTGGCATGCGGCTCTCACGTAGCTCACGGTCTCCGCCACTGGTCGGGCTACGCTTAGGGTGCATCACAGGCATGCTGGGACCACCTGCAGAAGAAACTAATAATTATTATTATCATTCACAATTGGAAGAAAGTTTAAGCTGAAGTGTCTCGTACAGAAGTCACTGTGCCGTCGCTGGCGGTGGTAGGTAGAGGCGCTGCGCTGAGTCTTGCTGTGTGAGGATGAGGAAGATGATGAAGAAGAGGAGTGTTTGTTGGTTCCGTTAGTAATTGGGCTTGGACGCATCCGTGGCAAAGTCATACTGCCACTAACTCGTGACTCAGCGCCATCCTATGACCAGATGCCAATAGAGAACATGAGTACAAAGCAAACTCTAAGAATCTAGGTACCTGTAGTATTTTCAAGAAGAAAATTGGTAGTAACACAGTGTGTGTGTGTGTGTGTGTGTGTGTGTGTGCGTGCGTGTGCGTGTTTATGTGTTTGTGTGTGTGTGCGCGTGCAATGTATTACCTCAGTCTTCAGGCCCAACAATAGATATGTAGCCGTGACTTCATTGTATTTCTGATTGAGTAAAGAGTCTTTAATCTCTTCTGGAGTAAAACCCATTCCAACCATAATCTCTGGAAAGACAAAGAAATGAGAGAACATGAGGAATATTTACAAACACAACCAATCTCTTCATTCAAAGGATAATTTGAACAGGATAGTAAAATAATAATGGCAGCAAAATACATAGTAAAACACAACTAGTTTCCTACTGGTCTACATGCTCACCAATTCGATTGGCATCACTGTAGTCCTCTGCTGGCTCAATGTGGGGCTTTAGCTCATCGGCCTCAAACCCTGCATTCATCCACTTATCCTTCATCACTTGCTGTGGAGGAAATACCAGTATCCTGATTACACAGAAACTTCCCAGCTCAGTCATTTAACTGCACTGACTTCATAACTCGAGTCACACACAAGTAATAGTTTTAGCAATTTCCAGCAAATGCATGCTATATGCATTCTACAGCACAGAAGCTTTACAGAGCTATAACTCAGCACAGTGGCATAATATAATATATCTGGTACATGATTTGGTATGGCAGAGTGTATCTATGTATCTGCAAGTATACACCTCTAGAGTGCAACGTTTGCTGGGATTGAGCACAAGAAACCTGCGCAGAATCCCCTCACAGTCTGTGGACATGTAGAAGGGCACACGGTACTTCCCCCTCAACACTCGCTCACGCAGCTCCTGGAAAACACACATGCACAAGCAAACTGTGTGACAAACAGATATCAGTGTGGTCTCTAGACTGTAATTAAGAAATGAGAGTTTAAAGAAATTTTTAGGTCCAAAGTTAAGACACATTCAATGTAATGTAAAAAACAAACAAACAAAAAACGGTGCACTATTCTAAATTAATTTCCCTCAATGTAGACTACTGTGTAAAAGTTTGGGGTCAGTAAGATTTTATTTGTTAAACCATTATTACTTTCAATATTTAGCAGGGGTGCACCAAGCTGCAAGACTTTTACATTGTTGCAAAAAATAAAATGCTGTTTGTTTGAACATTTTTATTCATAAAAGAATCCTGAAAAAAGTATCACATTTTCCACAAAACAGCCGTTTTCAACATTAATAATAATAAGAAATGTTTCTTTAGCACCAAATCAGCATATTAGAACAATTTCTGAAGGGTCATGAAACACTGAAGACTGGAGTAATGGTTGCTGAAATTCAGCTTTGCCAGCGCATGAATAAATTTCATTAAAAAAAAAATTTAAATAGAAAAGCTGAAAGAAAGAAAGAAAGAAAGAAAGAAAGACAGATAGAACTTGATTGTACAGACACTATTGGAAGAAAACTGAACTGATCTGAACTGAGCTGGACGATGAAATCACTGTTTTCTACAGAGCTGCTTTATAGATTAATTGAACTCATTCCATAATTGATGAACTTCACACAGCTAATAAACTAAATAAACAATGAATTGATTTTAACTGAAAACTGGACTGTTTACTATTGTCCTCTCTTTAGAGCTGTTTTACAGCAGACCCGAATTTTGTTTACATCATTGAAACATTATTTTCACGGTAAAGCTGCTTTGACACAATCTGTACTGTATAAAGCGCTATATAAATGAAAATGACTTGACTTGTATTTTGTTGTAAATACCAAAGTAACTGGTATCAGTTTATCAACTCAATATCACAATCAGAGAATACTGCAATAAGATACTGTACTGATTATTCCCCAGACTCCAGTAAGTTGGGTGTAAAGAGGCTGGAATGGATCATAGCGGGTGTAGAAAGAGAGTAACTGTACCTTGAGGTTCTGTCCATCAAAAGGAAGTGACCCGCTGACCAGCGTGTACAGGATGACCCCCAGGCTCCAGATGTCCACCTCTGGCCCATCATACTTTTTTCCTTGAAACAACTCTGGAGCTGCGTAAGGTGGGGAACCGCAGAAGGTGTCCAACTTATTCCCCAACGTAAACTCGTTACTAAAACCAAAGTCTGCTATCTTTATGTTAGCATCTGCATCCAATAGCAAATTCTCTGCCTATAAAAACAGAAATAGTGAAGGAGAGAAAAATAATTAGGCTGTACAGAACTGTGTGAAGGAGAGGAAAAACAAGGAGGAAAAAAAACAAGACAGAAAGTGATACAAACACATACTACAAACACTAATACTTTTATTTATTTTTTGCAAATTCTAGCTCGTACCTTCAGATCTCTGTGAACTATATTCTTCTGATGACAGTAATGAACGGCTGACACAATCTGAAACAAAAAATAACACAATCTAGTTAAAACACATGAACGCTGAAACTGTAAACCAGAGGCTTAATGTGATGCAATACCTTGATCTTTAATCCTGCGCTATGTGCTGTGCTGTAGTGATAAGGTGAATGTCTCACCTGTCTGAATTTGGCTCTAGCCTCTATTTCTTTCATTCTCCCATGAGACACCAGGTAATCAAACACCTCACCTGGAAAACCAAATCACACATGAATAATATCCCAAATATCACAGATGTACCTAGAAATATTATGTTGAGCATCAAGACTTTTTGCATTATGTTGCAGCTCTGGAGCGCCACATTACACAAATATACACCGTATAGTGAACACACACACACATCGCTTCCAAGGCCACACTAGTATTAAACAAAGTCATATTACATACGTTCAGTACATCAGAGCTCACCTCCACTTGCATATTCCATCACAAGATAAAGCGTCTTCTCTGTTTCTATAACCTCAAAGAGTTGGACTGTAATATATATGAGTAGCTGGAATTTAATACTTTTGGCAAGCTTACATTTAAACAGAATTAGATAATTATTTTGTAACGTGATTATTACAAAAGCAAGCATGCATTTATTGCATTTAAGTGCATCTTACCAATGTTGGGGTGATGGAGAGTCTTCATGATCCGCACCTCTCTAAACAGCTACAAAAGAAGAGAGAAAGAAAGAAAAAGAAGGTAACGTGATACATATTTAAATTATTCCCAGAATATACCGATACCCTTCATCAACATCAATAATTGTCAACATCAAGCCTTCATGTAGGAGAGCAATATCCAGACATGATATATGCATTTTGTGCTCTCTCCCTCTGTACAAAGTACCCAATGTACAATCCCTGTTGGAAACCCCATGATGGAGTCTTGCATCTGGATCTGTCCCATAATACATCTCACAGACATGTGTTCAGAAGAAATGTCTTTAATACACCCCTCATTTCTTTAATTCACATTATCAGATGATACATATACAATTACACATGAAGGGACACACACAATGTTGAAAACATAAAGATTAAATCAACTCATTAGGTCTTCTAGTCAATAAAGGTGTCTCATCAAACGTTTGCCAGGAGCTCGTACAGCAAATCCTGTCAATCATAACACAAGAATATATGAGCAGCTGTTTTCTTCACCCGTGTGGGTTATTGAGGCTTGTCGATTCATAATCCAATCACATTACATTTCTCTTTTTTTAATCACATTGCCTCAACCTCTCATAATGACTAAGCCCAATATTTTGCTCATTGAAAAACTGCTCATTTCAGTTTAAAGTCAGCATGAAATGGAAATCTTCCCTATACATTTTTAAATCATGTTATTGACCTTATCATAAATGATTCATCCATGCACATGTTTTTTTTACCCTTGTCATTTATAATCAAAATATCATAACTTGATCTAAAGGTGATACGAGAGACTTCTCTCTGGTGACGTATGTTGGACTTAAACACCACCAACTTCTTACAACTGCGAGCTCGCAATCAGATCTGCCTCCATTCATTGAAAAACAGACATATAGGACAAAGTCCCTGCCTTAATTGTTTTCTTTTTGCTATTCATTTTGACTTTCAGTACAATAAACATGTTTAAAATTGTGTTGTTGACATAAGAGCTCAGAAATGTTTGAATAAACTGCTATAACATGCAAATCAGAAGACCTGAAGAAAATCCATCAGAACCATCAGAGAAGAGATACTGCAACACAGCCACAGAAAGCAAAGCTATGAGCCATGTCACATGTGAACATACTTATTTTTTTATATCACCTATATAGTAAAGCATAGGAGCTATCATCTTGCAAACATGACATGGGACAAAACTCAACATTTCTCTATGTGCAACACAAAAAAAGAGAGATAAGACAAACACTTACTCTGACAACTGACAAATGCGCCACAGAACAGTGATTCCAGCATTACTATAACAGCTCATGAGTGATCAAGAAGCCATACGTGATTTATGTTCAATAAGGGTGGTTTACGGTTTGTGTACAGTTAACTGTGTGTGTTACAGAGCCGGGATTGAATCACAGTGGGGCATTCTGGGCCTGTGGAGAACCGCAGCTGTCGATCTCTCCTCTCCAACACACACACTAAGCACACAAACAAATGATATATTTTAAAACAAGACTGCCTATGGCCAGATTTAAACTAGTTAACTAAACAATGCATTTAAATACAGTAGATATTTAGGGAAAAAAATAAATTACTCACACAGCAATGCCCCCCATAAAAAAACATTGTATATTTCACTTATATCCAATGGTTACATTACTACATTTCACATTTTGCACACAAAAGGACCAGTGTTGAGTGGTGACATAGTTGTGAGTGCTAAGACTTGATGTAAGATCCATCCAGATGAGTGAAAACCACTGATTTCACAAGTGTGTTCAAAGTCAGAAGCATATCAAGCATAGCTTTGTCAATAATCAATAAAAATCTTGATGTATGTTCAAACTCCGTGCCGTGTTTGAGTGGTGGGTTTCAGTGGGAGGATTCGGAGGAATGAAGGCCGGTGATAATCTATTATGAGACAGATGAGTCACTGGTGTACAGGAGAGAGCGCAAATTGAACAGCGACACTAAACACTAACATCACACACATATTACTGCAACACTTCCAAGAACCTCACAATCTTTTAAATCATCATACATACACATATTATATATACATATATATATATATATATATATATATATATATATATATATATATATATATATATATATACGTGCGTGTGTGTGTGTAAAATATACATATTGTTCACTTGAGACACTGGGTGATGTCTATGTACAATGTCGATTTTTTTTTCTTCTCATTGCATAGCATTGCACGGCAATGGCGTTTTAGTGCCTCGTTAAAAAATAAAAAAAATCTAAGATTACGAGATTAAAGTCGTAATATTTCGAGAATAAAGTCGAAATTACGAGAATAAAGTCGAAATAATTCGAGAATAAAGTCGAAATATTTCAAGAATAAAGTCGAAATGTTTCGAGAATAAAGATTATAGTTATAATATTTTGAGATAGGCTATTCTAGCCTTTTGCACAAGCAAATGGCCCGGATTGGGAGCACCGGGATATTCCAAAGTCTCAGCTTTCAAAATATGTCAGTTTTATGAAATACAAACAATATGTAGGCTATATTGCAATAATGTGTTTGTCAAGCGGCATGCGAGTCAATCATCTTTCCGATTACAATAACGAACTACGAGACATTATTTTCATTATAAATTAGGCTAAACTGTTTTTTTTCATGCATTATGATGTTCTTTCAATTTTATATCTTGCTATAAACATGAAATAAAGAGAAAAAACACATTTATAATTTGTATTTCGTTATAAAACTGACAGCGTTTGAAAGCTGAGCTGTGTGTAAAAGCAACAAAGCACAAAAATGTTGCGATTACTGGTTGACTGGCACGCTACAAATAATGAATGGAAGACGTTAAATATTATGTCCTCATTTACAGTATTATACCATGACTAAAACAGTTTGTGAATAGTCACTTAACATTTACAGCAGAAAAGACAACAATATAACTTATGTTAACAAATTTGAGTCCACTTCAACCTTTAGAACGTTTTATTGCTGTTTAATTAAACAGGCTATGTGAGGAATGAAAGTTTGCGGAGTAGGTGGTGGAATTTTCACAATAATTTAACGAACTGATTCACATAAATACAGCGATCTGTCACGCCACATTAAAGAGCTTGAAAATCACATTATTGTAAGACATAATTTGTGTTTCGCTATAAAACTGATTTTGAAAGCTGAGACTTTGATTTATATTAAAAGCACAAAGCTTAAGCTATTGCTATTGGGTGGCTGGCACACTACAAATAACGAATGCAATGGAAGACATGAAATATTATTTCCAAGCATACTGTCCCCGCGAGTATGACACATGGTATGATTTCTGCTAATAATCCCACATATATTTGTAGTGTATTAAAAAAAAGGGTTAAATAAGAGAGCTACAGCGCCCCCCAAAGGAATGTCGATTGAGTGTGAGCTGATGTTAAGATAAACAGTTTTTCCTGTTCAGTCTGTTAATAAATATCATATTCTTGATATTAAGCTGTTTCCGCAAGTCCATAAAATCATCATCCCAGTCCATCATCCCAGTAAGATGATGCGGCCGCTCGGACGCAACAATATTCAAATAGGCCTAAATTCCTTTGGCCTGGCCACTTCCCGGTGCTCTCAATCAGGGCTATTTGCATGCGCAATATAGGCTATACTCTTCAAATATTATAACTTTAATTTCTACGATTTAAATTCTCGAAACATTTCGACTTTATTCTCGTAATATTTCGACTTTATTCTCGTAGTATTTCGACTTTATTCTCATAATATTTTGACTTTATTCTCGTAATTTCGACTTTATTCTCGAAATATTACGACTTTAATTTCGTAATCTTATATATTTTTTATTTTTTAACGTGGCACTAAAACGCCGTCGTACATTGTGACAATTGTCTTAATAAAGAAAAAATGTCTTGAAAACTGGTCTTACCTTTTGTAGGCTGGTTGGGTTCAACTGAGTCTTATCGATAATCTTTATTGCAACCTAAATACAGAATGCACAATTAGTGATTGAAGCTCCAAACATAAACTTTCTCTTATGACAGATTGATAGCCCCCCCCCTCAAAAGCTCTTGATTGTTTGTGATCAAACCTGATATAGTATCATCTGACATTCATTAGCAGATGCTTTTATCAAAACAAACTTGCTAGACAGCGCAACCAGATTAAATACACTACTGTTCAAAAATATATTTTTTATCAAAAATACTGTAAAAAATATATAAAAAATGATTACAATTTAAAATAATCATTGCTGTGATGAATTTTAAGCAGCAATTTTTTCCTGTCTTTAGTGATCCTTCAGTAATTTTTCTAACATGTTAGTTTGGTGCTCAAAAACATGTCATTCTCAAAGATGTTGAAAACAATGTTGTCAATGTCGAAAACATTTGTGCTGCTTTTCAAAATATGTTTTGTGAAAAAAGTGACTTTTTAGAAACAGAAATTTCAAAAGAACATTTGTTGGAAATAGATTTTTTTATTTCTATTATAAATATCTTTAATGTCATGTTTGATTAATTTAATGCATCCTTTTTGAATAAAAGTATTACTTGCCTTCAAAAAGAAC
Organism: Tor tambroides; assembly: GCA_021397915.2. Classification (NCBI taxonomy): domain Eukaryota; kingdom Metazoa; phylum Chordata; class Actinopteri; order Cypriniformes; family Cyprinidae; genus Tor; species Tor tambroides. The sequence continues at coordinate 8,302 of JAFVLL020006860.1, forward strand.
CCACACTTCTGAAAAGTAGTGTATTTGACCCCATTATTAGAATACACAAAAAACAAGAAAATATCATAATAATACAGTATATGAAAAGAAATCTGTGTCAAGATGTTAAAAGTACTCCTTGTTTCAGAGTTTTGTTTGTATACAGGAGTGACAACCACATTCAACATATTAAAAATGTAACCGAATTTATTCATGTGTAGTGTGCATAGAACCAAACTGTTAATGCAGTGATGTAATTAAGAGTGCATCTATGTCTCTTTTCTTCTCGTGTGGCGCTAGTCAGAGACAGAGCCATGTGTCTTGACTCATTCGCAAATTCACATGCCAGTCTGTCTCTCTCCACTGTAACTGCTCCCACCAGCCATGTGGTCTAAAGGCAACTCACACTGTACAGTTCAATCAGAGCACATGCTGTTAGTAGCAGCTTAAAGAGCATAAACAAAACACTCTGTTGATGGGTATTTTATTAGAACCTGTACTTTGACCAAAAATAGTTGGCACAAAACTTTTAGCATCCATGTTACCTATTTATAGCCACAATGACGTTGTGGTTATATCAACCATCATGAATTTGGGAGTGACCATTGTATTCTGTATACACACACACAACCATAATTTTACGGGGTTTTCATCGGCATTTAAATGCAGGCCTCACTCCCAAAAGTATACGTGGCTCTGGACTACCGCACATAAGTTCACTATTATTGGTCCAAGAGTATTTAAACTCTCTGTCATGGAATTTAAACATAATTCTAAAAAATTCTAGGACTTTAAATATGTTAACACTATGCCAGCATGATTCTTTAAACATCACAATTTATTGTGATTAAGATTATTAAAGCTCTCTGCTGCCCACTAAGAAGTTCATCTAAAATCACACTATATCAGCTTTGGTTTATAAAAAGTAAACGTGGGTGTGGAAATTTTCGCACTTAAGTTGGACCACTTTAAAAATATACCACCCAAAGAATTACAGCTCACAAGTGCTCCGATATACAGCAGCTCCTGTACCAACATCTTATCACACGCTTCTGGTTTTACCTATGTAAACGCTCTCTCTCTCGCAGTCTTTCTCTCTCACCTCTTTGCCCGTGAGGATGTGGCGGGCTAGTTTGACTTTAGCAAAGTTGCCCTTGCCGATGGTTTTAAGGAGCCGGTAGTTTCCGATGTGTGGCAGCTCATCTGAGCAAGAGGCCATGGAGTTACGACATCTCGCACCCAGTGAACGACTCGACACATTCGTCCCTTTTTCTGAACGACTCGCCACCAGAGACGCATGCTGGACAGAGAGACAGACAAAGAGAACGTTTATTAAGATTAATTAAGTTCAGTTTGGGGGAAAAAATGGATTAGACTAAACTGGAGAATACATGTTGATGCTGAAGCAAACAGAAGGACGAAAAACCTGCCTGTGACTCTAGCCAGGCCAAAGGACTAAAGTGACTATCTCATATTACAGAAATTTGCACGTAGAAACGAAAAATATAATTGTAGAATAGAAGGGTTAAGAAAGAAAGTTTATGGGAGAGTTTCAAGAAGGAAACTGTGGTGAAAAAGACTAATGCTTCAGCACTGACCGACTACACCGGATTTCAGAATTAAATCCTCATTTACTGTTTAAGCTCTTACTTTATACACAAAAATCAGTCTACAGTCTACATGTACAACAGAGCCACACAACTGTTGTAGCATCTCTCAATTAGAATTTATTTATTGATTGACTGATTGATTGATTGGTTGGTTGGTTAAACTATATTGTAAGCATTTCTAAAAAGAACAATGTTCACTAATGATGCATCAAAATTTTGACAACCAGGAAAAGTTTTGAAGGGCCAAAACAGTGACATTTAACTACCACTTCACCAATGGCATATGTGCATTTAAGTGTCTAAAATTATGAAGAAATACATAAATGTAAGGGGAAATTTAGATATTTCAGCTTGCTTATCATAAACATGAAAACTAAATCTAAAAAAAATATCATATGAATTATCATTTAGGCTAGATTATAAATGTAATGGTGGTAGACGAGAGTGTGCGGGAAAACTGAGGTCAGCATTGGTGTGTGAGTAATTCTGCCCTATAATACAGGATTAACTTACTTTGCCATGGGGGTTTTAGTCTGTCGCCGCTAAAACTAAACTTTCTATTTAGATTAGCACATTTAAACCTGACTGAGCCCTGAACACTCAGGCTAACATCTGGTAAAGTTTCCTGAACGGCTCCAACTGTCCCCTTAAGAGAGGATAGGAAGGAGCTCACACAGAAATCAAAGCATGCCCAGGTCCCCATCTGCACTGTTGACCACAGGATTACAGCTCAGGGATTGAATAAATTACTCACGATGCCCTGCCCTGCTCCTACTGGATTCTACCTCACACACTATATACAAAACACACCAAATAGCACATACTGTGCACTAGCTCTCATTCTTATTTAAAAAAAAATTGTAATGAAAGTAAGAAAGAAAGACAGAAAGAAAGAGAAAATATCATAGATAATTATCATAGTTCTTATGAAAAGTGTCTCTTGGGAAAAATCCAGCCAGGAGAGAGCACAGGAGGGTGTTAAATAATCTTAGTCCAGTTCTGGCTCAACAAGGTACATTTGTGTCGCATACTAAGATGCATTCATCTAGTTGGTTTTTGATGGCATAGATGCATCCTTTTCTGTGATATCCCAGAATCCTGTGATTGTTTTGGCAGTCATTCTATAAAGAACAATGGTGTCTGAAGGAATTTTTAAATTAAAAGTCAACACTGATATAGGAAATGTTTCTTGGGCACCATATCAGCATATTACAATAATTTCTGAAGGATCATGACACTGAAGATTCTGAAGGAGTTGTTAAAAAAATAAAGCTTTGCAAACACTTCAAAAACAATTCATTTAAGCTGTAACAACATTACTGTTTGACTGTATTTTGGTACTGTTTAATTTTGATTAAATAAACAGCATTGGTAAGCATAAGGGACTTCTTTCAAAAACTTGTAAAAAGAGAAAGGAATTAATAATTTTATATATTTGCAGGCAGACAAAGTTCAAATGCAAAGCTGCATTATCAGCTCCTAACTAAGACATCAAGAACCTGGTATAATATAAAATTTGGTTAGTTTAAAACACTAATGAATTACATGAAACATTTACCTTGGTGCTTGCTTTAAAATTTACAGTGAGTAAAAATATATTTACTGAGTGTTACCATCAAATCGGTGTTTTTTAAACGCAGTTCCAACCAATAAATAAACAGTAGTTGTTTTAGATTTGGCGTACTAATTAAGCAACACTAAATACATAATAATAATACATTAGCAAACACAAGTCTAGGTCAGCTCGTGAACCACAGTGCAATTTGTTGGCGCAGGACTGGTAGGCCACTACACCAGCCAGTGCGTCTGTTTATGGAGCGCGGTACTGTACGCGAACGACAGATCACAGCTAACGCTAAAACCTCCCTCCGCCCTCCCTGGTTGATTCTGGTGCCCCGGCATAGTTATATTCATTTCCTAATCTGCAGAGACATAACGTCTTCCTGCTCTTCTCCCGCAAATTCTGCCAATGAAGCAAAACCGCTCTCTGGGAGAGGAGCGCGCTGAGAGCGCATGGCGCTAGTGCGCAGATGATGCGCTGATGTGTACACTATGCGGATGGCCTGAGCTCTGCTGCCTGCGCGTTTCGCAGCGACTCTTTTGCTGCTTTGCACATTCAAGGATACGGCCCATTTTGCCAAAGAACCTGCTATGCGTACATGGGCCACTGTATCCTGCCTCTCCATCCTCCCATGAACGATATCGGGCAATGAATGTATCAGGCTGCAAAAATGACGGTGCACCTGACGTTAAATACAGGGCGTTGTAGGATATGAGCGGCGCTGAGATGATATATTACAACAATAATAGGTTAATTCATTTGAAATTATGATGATACTTACATGATCTGTGCTCCGGTCGTTCGCAGACGGTAAAGCAGACCGAGAGGACATTTTCCCTGAGAATGCACACGATTAAAGAGGAATAACGCGAACAGTATTTACAGATTTAATCTCCCCCGGTAAACGCAGCCCACATCGGCCGTGCTGCTGCAGCTGGGGCCGTGCTTCTCTCACACCGCCTGCTCGGTAAAGCCTGCGTCTGTCATGGCAGCGGCAACAGCAGTCTGCAAATCTCACAGATGTCCTCGAGACAGCTGCATTATTTTTCTGCGATGCAAACTGTGACGATCAAACGAGTCAGTTGACGACGAAAACGCAAGCGCGGCGCTATATATGTGCTAAAACAGAGCAATGCTTGGCCGGAGCCCAACGATTTTGTAGCGAGTCGCTACCCCCCGCCTCATCTCCGCGAGCAAAACAAATACGGCTCCGACAACCCCGTCCTCTTTTCTCATAATAATACCGAGGATCTCTCCGCTCCCCTGTACCGTTCACTCTCGCGCGCGCTCGCTCTCTTCTCGCATCTGTTTGTCATGGGAAAACAGAAGCTTTGGCCGGTGACGAGGCCGAGACCCGTTCACATCCTAAAGCAGCCGTTATATTCCAGCGGCGGATATGTGAGATGCGCCACTGCTGCCTCCTCTAGCGCTCGGCTCAGCACTGACACAGGCGCACACGCGCGCGCACTGACGGACAATTTAAAGAGCTCCACACAAGCGGACTGACAGACAGCTTGCACGTGTCAAAACTCAACACTCAATCACTGCGCTTTTTCATCATAGTCATTTTACTTATTCAAGAGTAGGCTATTTGAAGGACTAAAGGCAGGGCAAATACCAATACTGCACTTGTTTTAAGATACCAGTCTTCTTAATTGTGAAATTGTCTATTGAAAATACATGAACGAGCGCATATTTAAAATATTTACACAGGCCAGTGACAAAGGACAAGATTATAATATTAGATATAGATTATAATATTATATTATTATAATATTGTAAAATATTTTACCATTTAAAATAACTTTTATTTCAGCCCAAAAATGAAAATTCTGTCATCATTTATTCACCCTCAAGTTGTTCCCTTTAAGGATAGATAAGTCTGAAATGAATTACAGTACTATGTCAAACATTTCAGTGAGAAAACAATAGCAGGTAAATAGCAGGTCCAGGAAACTATTGTACAGACAACAGTAAAGGAATTTGTGGAAAATACATATGTCGAAATTTTGTTGCCAGAATTACAATCCATCCAAAAGTTAAAAGTAGTGATTGTGTCACAGACATAACAAAGTGGACTACACAGCTTTGCTCAGGATATCCCATTAACTTGCAATTAAGCATGGACTTAAACATAGCAAACTTTGTCCAATCCAATGAATTCTTCCTAGAAGCCCTGATTAGTACATCGCAAACATGACGTTTCCCCAGCATACCTATAAAGACCTGTGAACCTGGAAACTGCCTAAATCCAATCATATGACCTGGCGATTTGGAAAACCTTTTGCCATTTTTGTGTGCTATATACACCTAAAAGTCAGATATGTTACAAAACATTTTTCATTAGGCCATTATGTCCATGTGAAATGAAAGTTATGACCTACTTTACTTAAGTATTGTGGCATATTTAAGAGTGAAACAAACCATTCAGGCAGGGCTTGATCTTAACGCAACTCCTAGCCATCTCTAGCTTGCAGCAGGCTGCCAGTCGGATGGGAATGATTAAAGGATGATTATACAGGACAGTATGAAAAGCAGACCACTGCTATTATGAAGCACTTGGCACTATAGACAAAAAAAAAAAAACTTTAAGCTTCCTACAACAAAGATGGAAAGAGCAAAGGTTCTTTTGAAAGAATTGCCTTTTTTAAAAAGATTTTTTAAAGGCATAATTCACCCAAAAAACAAAAATTTGCTGAAGATTTACTCACCCTCAGGACATCCCAGATGTAGATGAGTTTGTTTCTTCATCGAAACAAATTTTGGAAAATTTAGCATTACAATACTTGTTCACCAATGGACCCTCAGCAGTAAATGGGTGCTGTCAGAGTAAACAACTGAAAATAATATCACAATAATCCATTGTAAGCCTGAGAGTGAGTACAATTTCAGCAGACTTTCCATTTTTATGTGAACTATTCTTTAAATCTCTGTCAATTGTGTTATATCACATTATTGCAGTCCAGTTCCACTTGCTGATATTTCCTAAATTCAAGACACTAAACAGTCTTGAAATCAACAAATCAGCTCCCTAAAGACTTGCCCTGCTCTACACACAATGCTTCATCAAGCCACACACCCCATCTAACCACTATTCACATCACAGCCCTCTTATCTGTCCACAATATCCACCTTAGCAGCAGCACCACCATCACCTCAGATGTCTAAAAAAGTTACTATACTAATGTCATTTTTTTTTTTACAACACATTTTCACATAGCACCACAGCCTAATTTAGAAACACCACATCTCAGGACTGCAAAGCCCTGCAGAGATCGAAATGCTGAGCGCTTCATCAGGGATGCTCTCTCCACCTTACAGGACATTTCATTCGAGAAGTGCAGGACAAGAACCAGGAAAATCATCCCTACAACGGTCTCTTCACTGCTGCACTCAGGAAAAACCCTACTACAGCTGTAAAAACACAAAAATCATTAAGTTCAGGCTTAATGAGGACTATTTATCACCTGATGATCAAATAAAAAGGGAACAAAATGCATCCATACAAACACAATCCGTTTTTATACATTTAATTATACACAGTATCTTCTTAATTAGACAGTTAATGCTAATTCACACATATTGCCTTGAACATTCAAAATTTAATTACACAAAAGTCCATCTCAGATGTAAAGTTGGTTGCTATGTACTTTTTACAATAATGAAGTCCCCCTTGGAAGTTTTCCAAGGACCCTTAGTGGGCACCATCCCTCTAGTGGCAAACCACTGTTTTAGACCTCATCAACTTCATTCATAAACTTAATGTTGTAAAATACTTTAGGTTCACGTTAGAGTACATATTTGCATTTATCAAAATGCATGAATAAAGTTTCCTACCGTCCCTACCATCTGTAACCAGAATAATCTCAAACTCATAACATCTGTATGACCAAAACTAGTCGTGTTCCATGACGCAAACACAGTCGTAAATAGGTAAAATAAAAACAAAAAACAGAGGCAATTACTCAAAAATCAGAAGAATTCAAAATGATCAGGCAACCTCTACTGGACCAATTTTTTTAATAGAAATGCAGCTCATGTGATTTCATGATGACCACCAGAAAGTGGTAAAAACAACCTCAGTGGAACCAAATAGTTTTTCTAATCTGAGCCACTAATCTGAAAGTCTTCATTCTTGTGTTTGTACATTTTTAAACATTAGAAAAGCATAAAATGACATAAATGGATAAAAAGACATGGTAGGCTATATCATTGATACTAAGTTTAGACCATCAAAGACCACTAGATGGAGTTCTAACATCTAATTAAATAAATAATCCTACTTGGTGATTTTTGTCCATGGAGTCTCATGGCTTGTTCAGAGATAAATCAGAGACAGTCACTTTATTTTTGTAGAAGTAGCAGTGCTCACTGCCCTTACCAAAAAGTAGTATACTATACTTTATGTAGTAAGTATACAAATATCAGTGTACTAGTAGTATACTTGTAAGTGTACTATTTCAATACTCCTTAGGACTAAATTGGCCCACATTCTAGTATAAAAGTAAACTTTTAAGTATACTTTAAGTATAACAGTAGTAAACTTTGAGTACACAACTAGTTTACATCAATGTTTTTAGCTTGTACTGCAACTATACTAAAAGTGAACTTATAGGTATACTGATAGTTTACTAATTAAATACTTGTAGTAGCATTTTTAGTACACTTTGAAGTATAGTCTCAGTAAACTACTAGTTTAGTAGTTTTATACTGCAAGTATACTCGTAAGTTTTCTTTAAGTGAACTTTACATCATACTTTAAGTATACTACTATGTCCCTATTTAGGTATTAATTTGTATATATTTTGTTATATGAATATCTGAACATACAAAACATCCAAAGAACGAACTGCTTGTAAACAAAAACATTTTATTCAACCTTCATGCATTCTTTTTTTAAACACTTGAATGTGGGTAAGTTTAATAAGAAATAAAGAAATAAATAACATTTTGAACAAAAAGCTGAAAAAAGACTATGAATTAGATTCTGAATGATAATCAAAACGTAGATGGAGTCGATCAGCACCCCAAAGCTTGACAGTCATGATTACCTCGTAATTGGTGACATTTTATTCCGTAACGTTACACAGTTTTGATGCTGTTTTATGTCAGATGATCGTGTTAGAGTACATGTGGAAGCATCTGTTGTTTCTTTTTGTTTTCTTCACTTGTGTTTTTTGGAAATTCTGTACAGAAGATGTGTACTAGCGCCCCCTACCATATAACAATGAAAACACGAATTCTAGGAGCACAAGTATAGCTCAAATATATTTAGACTTTTTCTAAGTATAAGTCAAGTATACTTAAATCTCATTTTAAGTATATTTCTGAGAAGTACATAAAGCACAATTCTGAGAAGTACATAAAAAGTAAACTAAAAGTATACTTTTATTTTTTAGTTTAAAAGAAGTATACTAATAGCCAGTGCCGCGTTAAGCCTTTGCGGGGCCCTGGGCTAACGCAGCTTTGGGCGCCCCCCTACAACACCCTCCCCCCCGATCAAAATGCGATCAAACACTGTATAAAGATGCGCACGATATACTCGTGAAATAAAAACGAACATTGCACGTCATAATCCCACAGGACGCAAAAATAAATAAATAAATAAATAAAATAATAATTATATATTATATATATATATATATATATATATGTACATAAATTAAACAAAATTATCAAGTAATAATTTTACAAATCAGCAACAGCCCAGCAAATAAAATTTGCCGAAATATCACTCACCACTAAAAGGGCTTCTTGCTCTTCTTATAATGCGCTAGAAGTTATAGACATTTTAAAAATGTATAATTTTGTTGATCTATTTAACAACATTAACTTACAATAGTGAAAGACATCTTCCCTCAGGTATTTGTATTTATTAAGCACCAACAAACACCGACAAAAACAGTTGACCATGGTGATGTAGGCTACAAATAAAATAAAAACCAGTACAAATAATAACACCAGTAAACTCAAAAGATAATTTAACATAGCCTACAAACTTCAAGTTTAAAAAGCCAAGGTAAGAAAAGATTTCAATTTAGTTTTAAACTCATAGACAGAATTTGAAGCTTTCACAGAAAGAGGAAGGTTATTCCATAGCCTTGGTCCAACTATTGCAAATAGTAAAAGGTAGATAGTATGTTTTCTAGCTGGATGTTGTGCTTACGATCAATAATCACGTTTTTGTATTCGACCATTGATTTGCAGAATAAAACACGAGTCTCACTCGCTGTGAAGCGGGAGCTACTGGCGGCAGAGGATTCCGCTTGGTCTTAAAGCCTTCCTTGAGCGGCTACGTTCGCAATTCATACAATACTTTGGAAAAACAATAATTCATTTGTTATTTATATGGTCTAGGTGGTCATAGGTTGTATACCTGCAAATACGGGACAAACTGATGCCTTAAATACGGGACGATTCCGTATTATATGGAACGGTTGGCAATGCTATATAAAATGCAAAAGAGAATTGACTCGGGGGCCCCCTAGTGTTCCTGGACTGCAGCCCATGTTGTCCATTAGGATAACGCGGCCCTTCTAATAGCACACTTGAATAAACGTCTTTTTCGTAAGGGTGTGCTAAATTTCAAATCTCATCGTCAGATTCCTGACATATAAACAAGTGACGGTGATCTGATTGCTTGACAACAGCCTACTGCATTAGCCTACATTTTTCAAAGTAATCTTTGTGGAAGTCATATGTTTACTTGCCTATTCTTAATGTAATCAATACAGCCTCCATCCACTTGCTGGACTTGCTCTCTCCACTGAAGAGAGAGAGTTACCCCACTAGATGGTCCCAGAGATCCATTTTCTTCTCGGTAACGGTGTATCAGCAAAACCTGAACAGAGACACTGAGAGCGTCCTAACTCCCGATAGTGTCCTGAATAATGAACTTAAAGAGTATTAGCCTACAACATGTTTAGTTAGATCCCAGGTTGTAGGAATTATTCAATCTGAAGTCCACTGTAAACGCCATGTTTAGGAAACAAGTATGGATAGGCCTACATCACTTTATAGGAAATGGAGACGGAAATTTACATTCATTCATTCAAATATACAGTCATTACCCGCTACTTCAATACTCCATGAAGTTAAAATAAACACAGTGAATAATTTTTATAAAGCTTAATTCACCTCGAGTGCTTTTTTCCACATTAAACACACCCTTCATTTACTAAATTTAAGGGTTTTGTGTATTACGCATCATATCCATTAAAATAGCTACATACACAATGTGAATATTTAAATGTTATATGTGTGTTGATTCTATAATCAAATATTGTCTGTTTGATGATATTGCAAGGCATTCCAATTGAACAAAGAATAACCATCGCCTACTAAATTTAGGGTTTTAGGTATGACTACTTATATCAGTTGACATACATAATTATTTTATATATTAAATTTCTGATCCACTTGTCTTGATGGTTTGCATTCATGAGTAATGGCAGGACTGGCCTGCAGGAAGCCCTCTTCAACATCCAAGGGTTAAGTGCCTTGCTCTGGGTCGCAATGACAGTGAACAAAGGAAGGGCAGTGACATTAGAACCAACCATTCTCGCCTGCAAATGCAACATCTTTATGGGCACACAATGTCAACATCCTCAGAGGTTCCATTTGGGATTCGAACTAGTAACCTCTGCTGTGAACTGTATGCTTTAAGGTTAAAAGAGTGTGTTCTGGACTAGATAAAAATGAGAGAATGACGTGTGTAACTGTATCCGCTCTACTTTTGTGTGATCAACTGTATCTTTACACATGGGCTTGTGTGTAGTGGGAGTTTTTGTATGTTTCCAAGTGTAGTGATGTGTAAATGTGTGTGTGTGTGGGGGTGTGGGGGTGTGTGTGCCTGATGTCTTGAGTTTTGTACTGTTTCAGACCCACGCTACTGTTTCCTGCGGGACGTCCTCTGACTGGTTGGCTGATGAAGCAAGGGCCTGTTTGCGTAAATATCCATGAAGTCCTGTGTGATGGGGGCAGAGGTCAACCGCCCAATGCAATATTTCAGAATGCATGCTATTGTTTCTTTTTCTCGTTTACTCTCCTTCTCCCATGTCCTCCCTGTTCCTCTCTTTCCTCACTTCTTTCAGGAAGGCTTTCCTTCTCCTTCTACCCTAGAGACATTATAAATTAACGCATGACTCTAAGTCACAGACATGTTTTTGGCTGTGCTCAGCTCTCAGGTGGACTATCAAAGGTCATGAAAATGGCGTATGTGTTTAAGTTAGTGTCTGTTTACATGCAATTTTTCAGCCTCTTGAATTCATCCAAGACAACTAAACAAAAGGTCTTTGTCAGGATAAGAGCTCTTCCAAGTTTATTCTTGTATATTTGAATAATAGGTCCTAGAATGTTCTAAGGACAGTACAAAAGAACCACCCAAAATACAAACCTCCCGCTGACCTCACTCTTGACCAACTATATGAAATCACATCAAAATGAACCATATTAACCAATCAGGTTGCTCCATTAAGGTTTAACGAGCTTATTGTCCTCAGTATCTTCCTACCGTTAGTTTCCTGTAAACATTCATGTTTACACACACAAGTCAGTGATTTTATCCAGTTAGTCCAGTCTTTCAACCATAATAAACTAATTTCGTTAAATTCTGTTCCTTGGAATTCATCTGATTCTAGACCAGCTGTTATCAACCAAGGGCCTCAGCAAACTTCCAAGGGGGCCTCATGTTGACTTAAAATGATTTAGAATAAGAAAAATCTAGAATTTAACTCAACCAAAACAATTACAAATCAAAATATTTCTTTAGTTTTTTGTCTTTGAAGAACCAGGATGTCCACATTATTGAAACCTGTGAAGTTATGAGGAAGCCTTATTTTAAAAGTGTGATTTCTAGACTTGGTGGGCATTTGTATAATAATGTATACTTTAATTATTATATTTTATATTTTAACGGGTAGAAACTATAGTAAAAATATTTTTAAAAACATTCGCCCTTATCCAGTAAATATCAAACAACTGGAAAAGAATACTGTTGTGGACAATGGTGGGTCTTTGAGTTCAAAATAGGTTGAGAACCTCTGCTTTAGACTAACATTCACTTCTGATAGCAGCGTTTATATTTCATTTAATTACCTCTGTTTAATCTCATCTAGTATACATTCTGTATTTCAATTAATGTATTAGCTAGTTTGTTAAAACTCTGAATTGAAATCAATAATTTGACATTAAAACAAACATAAAACATTAAAGGGGTCATATAATGCCATTTTTGTACAAGTTAATATGATTCTTTTGGGTCTAAATGAAAAGTTTGTAATATACTTTAATTAATAATTCTCGTTAGTATTGTAAGAAAACACTCATTTTACCTGGTCAAAAACAGCTCTCTGTTCAGCACGCCATTTCAGTGCATGTGCCTTTAAATGATCGTGAGCTCTGCTCACCCCACCCCTCTGCTCTGTGGGGCGTGTTGCCTCTGTGTTGAGTGTTGCCTTGACAACAGCTGAGGGTATCTTTTGGCAGAAGAATGGCAGCGGGAGTTTCTGAGGACACTGTGCAACCATATCAATTTGAACCG